>APFE031493246.1:207592-226099 GCA_000404065.3 Pinus taeda | reverse complement strand
TATAAAGCGAATAATGAATTCAGACCGGTATTGGTACTTACCTCTCCTTGTTCATAAATCTCATTCAGATTTCTGAATATTGGTCTTCTTGGTGTGCTAGAAGTTCCATCCGAACTTGAGGGTATTTTTGATCCCTGTGGTGTGCTTGAAGAAGCACTGCCTTGACCTCTTAAGGCTGTTCGAATTCCAGCTTGTGGTGTGGTTTGCTGAATTTGCTGTGGTGGAGGAGGAACCACCAAGGAAGGATTATTTGCTGTTTTCCCTTCTTGTTCTTCTTCATGAGACACAATTGTCTTCGCATTCAATGGTTTATCTAAGCTTCCATCCCAAGCTTCATCTTTAATGAACTGCACATCCCTGCTTACAATCAATTTCTTACTGGATGGATTATAAAGTTTGTATGCTTTTGAGTCATCACAATAGCCAACAAACACACACTTCTCCCCCTTAATATCAAGCTTTCTCCTTAGCTGATCCGGCACATGTGCATAAGCTACACAAACGAATACTCTCATGTGAGTGATTGTTTGCTTTTGACCACTCCATGCTTCTTCTGGTATTCTGTTCATGACAGCTTTAGTTGGGCATCTAATCAAGATGTAAACCGCGCAAGTGACAACTTCTGCCCAATACTCATGAGGCAAGTTCTTTGCCTTCAACATACTTCTGACCATGTCAAGAATGGTCATATTTCTTCTTATAGCAACACCGTTTTGCTGAGGTGTATACCTTGCTGTGAATTGTTTTTGTATGCCATTCTCTCTACAAAACCACAGAAAGTCTTGGGAGATGTATTCTCCTCCTCTATCTGTTCTGAGCACTTTGATGTAATGCCCACACTGTTTCTTAACGAGAGTTTTGAAGTGGCGGAATTTCTCAAACACTTCACTCTTCTGTTTCAGCATATACACCCATGTCTTTCTGGTGTAATCATCAATGAAAGTTAAAACATATCTATTTCCGCCAAGTGATGGTACTTGCATTGGTCCACACACATCAGAGTGGACAATTTCCAAGGGTGCTTTTTCCCTTATACTCTTTCCTGCTGGAAAGCTTTCTTTGTGTTGCTCACCCAAGATGCAGTCTTCATAAAGGCTGTCCAGTTTCTCAATCAACGGCAATCGTTTTACCATTCTCTTTTTGTGCAACAAATTCAGGCCTCCGAAATTGAGATGTCCAAATCTCAAGTGCCACAACCAATTCTCATCTTTCACTTGTTCCTGAAAGACTTCTTGTGTTAGAGCTGTAATAGTTTTTCCTTCCTTCAAATCTGCCCTGAGTTTGAGAGGAAACATTCTATTGCTGGTCATCTGCACTTGTGCAATGATCTTCTTACTTGGAGGTATATCTCTGATTGTACACATATCATCTTTGAAGAACACGTTGTAACCTTTGTCAATGAGCTGCCCAATGCTCAAAATATTACATTTCAACCCAGGTACATAGTATACCTCTGGCACAATCATCTGTTCTCCATTTCTTGCTCGGATACTGACGCTGCCTTTACCCTTGACAGCTATCTTCGTATCAGTCCCTGTTGTTACCTCAGATTTCACATCTTCATCCAGATTGGCAAACATTGCAATATTTCCAGTCATGTGATTACTACAACCTGAGTCTAAGAACCAAATATCTTATTGTTTGTCTTGTGCAATGTTACATGTTAACAGCACATTTCTTGGATTCTTATTTTCTTCATTTGCAAAATTAACATTCTGCCTACTATTCATGTCATTTTGTTTTTTTCTACATTCATTGGCATAGTCCCCATATTTCTTACAATAATGACATTCGACTTGGGATTTGTCATACCTTTGTCCATGAGCTTGCTGTTTGCTTGAACCTTCATCTTGGTTCTTATTGCAGCTCCTTCCGCTTGTGCTTGCAGGATAATATCTGCCTCTGTTTTGAATTCTTCCACGACCTTTGTTATTTGCTCTACCTCTACCTTTTCTTTCGCTGAAAGACATCTGAGTCTTGAATGCTTGCTCAAAAGAGGAATATGTTCCTCTACTCAGTCTGTGTTCATGAGACATAAGAGAAACACTGAGTTCATCTACCGTGAACTGCGAGAGATCTTTAGTTTCTTCTATTGCTACCACAGCAGCTTCAAACCTTGAGGGTAAACTTCTCAAGATCTTCTATACGATCCTTCTTTCTTCAAGGATTTCACCATGAGACCTTATCTGGGTTATCAGCCCAATAACCTGAGTGAAGAATGAATCTATTGTATCAGATTCCTTCATGTTGAGTGTTTCAAAGTCTCTCCTCAACATCTGCAACTTTGCAGTCTTCACCTTCTCCATGCCTTGATAGGCAGTTTTGACAATATCTCATGCCTCTTTGGATTTTGTTGCTGCTGCAATCCGTGGAAAGACACTTTCATGTACTGATTGGAAGAGGAAAAAGAGGGCTTTGGAATCCTTCTTCTTGTCGCTCTTTAACTGGTCTCTTTCTGCTACTGTCAAAGCAGCCAACGCTGTTGCATGTGCATGTTCAACATAGCCAGTTTCAACCAGCTCCCATATTCCTTGAGAAGCAAACAATGCTTTCATTTTTATGGACCAATCACTGTGATTTTTCCCATTGAACTGTGGCAGTTGGGAATTTGTCAAACCTGTTCCAGCATCTGCCATCTTAACTCTGTATAGGTAAAGAAGATATACTGACAGTAAAATTAAAACAAGCAAAAACTTTCTCTGCTGAAAAAATCTGCTCTTCAAACTTCTTACAGCTCCTACAGTGAAAAACAAACTTTGTTGTTGACTCAGTGAGTGCCTAGACTATCTCTGATACCATGTTGAAATTTTATGGTGATTTAAAACACAAAAGATCAAAGAACAATGCTCTGATATTATGATGGAATTTTCTGCTAAATTCCTTAACAAACAGACAACACAAAACTGCTCTGTTTCTGCACAGAAAACTGATAATTTCGTTTTCTGGACTTTGTGTTGCAGCAATAGGAATCGGTGTTGCAGCAACGCTGATCGTGGTGTTGCAACAACAGGAAAAATACTCTGTTTTTGTTAACACAGAAAAAAAACAGAAAATTGCTTGCTGGAAACTGTGTTGCGGCAACACGATTTTGACGCTAAGTTACTTTAAGAAGTTGGGCATCAAAATCACTAATAGAATTACAGAGTAAAATCAAAGTGTTTTTTGCACTTGGCTAACAGGAACTGAAAATCAGCAAAACAATAAACTTGTATTCATGAACAATAAGCAAAATTGATACAGTAAACTTAGTTGTTACAAGAGGAACACTTCAGTTCCAGAAATCGATTTTCTCTAACTCAGAAAATCACAGGGTCAGCACTGTTGTGCATTTACAGAAGGGACACACACTTGTTCTTCTAACCTTCACTCTTTTCTCTCAGAGTACAAAAACAGAACTGTTGTTCAGAGATTTCTTACAATCACACAGAAAACAGAACTGTTGTTCTTTTCTGCTTCCGCTGCCTCTCTTAGAAAAAACAGGACTGCTGTTCATGTATTTATATGAAAATATCTGAGTTAAACATTAAACTAATCAAAATATCTGCTGATGTTTATCTTTGTATTTATTGCAGAAGGCGATGATGTAAGGCGGTGATGCCTTTTCAGCAAAAATAAGACGGCTGCCTGCAGGGGATTTAATTTCTAAATTTAATGCTCAAAAATATCAGAAGACTTTGCGGCAGCAAACAATCTGAAATAACTGCTGTAGATCAAATCTTTGTTCAGCATTTATGTGATGCAGTTGGAATTAAATTCCAACATCTTATACCTAATGATCAAATAAAATTCATGCTAAAATATCATCGACCAGAAATTACATTATTATTTACATTATTACTATACCTCACTTTACTATTGAATATACTTAATTAGTTATTGAATATACTACAAAGGTTGATGATAGTTATGCATGATTAACTATTATGTCAACAACAAGTGTTTCCATTTTTTCATAGTGTAATCAAAGCAGACATTGGACATTTTTTTATATCACTAGAATAATTTCAAGCGGCACGAATAAAGAGCTATCATAATAATACGAAATTTGTTTCCTCCTTCGAATTATCATTTCTACCCTGGCATTATCAAACATCAGTGAAAAATAGTTACTATAAATCGATTTCAATCACTTCCTCTACCACTTCCCTATCTCTTCCATGACGCAGAAGATTATCCATGCACTGTAAATTCCACCGTGAAAATGATTAGACTGAAAAACTCCCATGTGATTATCACTTGCATCAACTTCAGTGTCAAATGTTACTATAAATCAATTTCAATCACTTCCTCTAGTGCCCTATCTCTTAGCGTATCTCTTCCTCAACTTAGATGATCCACTCACTGTAACTTTCATTGTGAGAATGATTTGAAAGGAAAATGGCTTGCTGATTTACTTTTACTGTCAATGCTTGATATGATATATAATTTTTAGTAAATTGTGTTGTTAAGATTATAGCAGGTATGAATGTGATTTAGTTTATCTTTTCGTATTAATGTTATATTGTCTGTGTTTTTGTTTTCCTTTTGCAGGGTTGTTTTCAACGCGCATTTTAGATATTTAAATTAGTTTATTTATTTATTTTTAAATGAAAATTAGTCTTTTATTTTTAAACCTTTAAATGGTTTATATATTAGCATATTTATAAATTTTTAATTTTAAGAAATATAATTATATTTATTAATATTTAAATAATAATATATTTTTAAAGTTTTAATTATGTTTATGGACATGGTTATTTTGTAAATGAGTTTCATACTTTTAATTTAATAATCAATAATTGTTAAATAGATTATAGAGATTTAATATCCAAGGAATATTCTATAATATTCTTAGTAATGTACCTAAATCAAAGTACCTATGGTTTTTTTCCTCTTTTAATTATAATAGCATTTGCACCAGATGTTGCAAAGGAAACACTGTAAGGCATAAATTGAAAAACAATTGCGACATGGGCATGGGAAAATTTAAAAACGATCTAACCTTTTTTTATAAGAAAAAAAACATCAAAAAATTTGTAGAATTCATATCTCATGACCTTGCATCTCTGTGTCACATATAAAGTCTCAAAAAAACTCAGAAAGTAAAGAAACTTTTACCACTACAACTCTATGTTCTTCCAACTGTTCTGAAATACTATATCGACTTACAGAAAACTTTTCTTTAGAGCTTATTCTTCACAACATATTTTCTAGACTGACCTAAACATTCAGCTTGAAGATATGAAAAATACATGACAGTATAGATAATTACAGAAAAAAAAAACATCGAGATTGCAAAGAACAGTCCTGCACCGACCATTAGAAATGGATACTCCCTCAGCTATAGAGAGTACCTGTTATTGTGGGCTTGGTAGAAGAGCTCTCCAGGAGAGAAGTAGCATCACATATTTGATAATCGATCTACCTCTTAATTTTGTTCTTTATAGGAATTCAACAAATTTCTGATACCTTTTATCGAATGTGTGAGTGAAGGTGTTCCAAAAGAAGACTTTTGTTGTACCCAATATAAAATTACCTTTCAGTGACCAAAACATCTAATTTATTTGTTGCTAGCGAATGAGAAGATAGAAGAGCCCCAAAGAGCTATAAGCTCCACTCTATTGTTAAACCAAAAGTCACCATTCCACCAGAAATAAAAATAGCTACATGTATTTAGAACTAAAAAAGCCCCACTACCATAGGATATAGAAGTATATGCCCCATCAAAACATACAACTAGATAATTAATCCATACCTCCTTACGTTGAAATGAATAAAAAAGCCCCACTGGCACAGGCCCTATAAGTATATGCCCCATCAAAACATACAACTGAATAATTAGTCCATACCTCCTTGTCTTGAAAGGGTCTCAAAAGGCTCTCAAAGTTGTCTCAAAAGAGTCTTCTTCGACATAGGACCAATCTCCAAAAAGTAAGTAGATATCTTAAGACATGTATGTTTAATATTTGGGAAATCTTAAACATAATGTTTTCGATTAAAAAATAATTAGTTTACATGGTTCTAGTTTTCAAATCTATGGTCTCAGGATATAGTAGTTTGTGCATCAGCTTCATGCTCATCCACACAAGAAACATGCCTCACTCAAAAGGTGCATTAATGAAACAACTTATGAAACTCATCAATCAACCTATATAGGAAGACGTAATGGCCTTACAGATCATCATCAGACATAATTGAACAATTTCAAGCTTGGTCACAGTGATGGAGCTGTTAGTAGATTAGAAGTCTAGGTCTCGGTTGTGATGCACTAAGGTTTGAGTAAGTTTGGGCAAGGGATTTGGCCAAGGACTAATGGAATTTCATTATGCTCGGATTTTCCTCTTTTCCAAAGTGGATGTTTTCCTAGATATTTCTTAGTTTTCTTTATGTGTCTGATTATTTCTATTTGTGTTCATGATTATGTTTAATTTACCTTGGTTTTTAGACATAACAACCCATTGCAAACATGTTGACTCATGAAGGAATATTTTTGTATAAAGTAGTGATAATTATCAAATAGCGTAGAAGATGTCATGAGAGCTACTTTTGTTGCAACATATGTCCACATCAGCGGCATTGTGATGCCGGTCATAGGAGGACACAAGATGGATGTCCTCAATAATATGTTGTAAGGTACACTTCACTTATCCAGTTCCAAACCAGTTGGCCCTGTTGTGTCCATTCTACATCATAAGCAAGTAGAAATAAATGCAAGCACTTGATATTCATTCCTTTGGCTAGAATAGCTCCTAATATAGCTGGAAAACCATGAGTAGTGTGGCTAGAA
The DNA here is from genome assembly GCA_000404065.3 of Pinus taeda. Taxonomy (NCBI): domain Eukaryota; kingdom Viridiplantae; phylum Streptophyta; class Pinopsida; order Pinales; family Pinaceae; genus Pinus; species Pinus taeda. Next base: position 219,333 of record APFE031493246.1, on the reverse strand, counting down.
TATACATCTCATCATTCCTCTGAGAAGGTATTTTTTATGTGGAGAGACTATCATAATATCCCTTTCCTCTTAGAACTTTTGGAACTACAATTTTCTTTTCATGCCCTTACATACCTCATTCCCAAAATTTATTTAAGAATTTTCTTTAATCCTTACAACTATTTTTATATTTAGATCTCTCACTTAAACAAGGCATTTTTTTTTAATGTCTGGGCTAATTAAACATTATTATTTACATGTGTGCTTGAATAAGTCAAGTACACATCCCATCATTCCTCCGAGAAGGTCTTATTTATGTGGAGGGGTTATCATAATATCCATTTCCTCTCTCATAGCTTTTGGAACTACAATTTTCTTGTCATTTCCTTATAAACCTCATTCCCAAAATTTATTTAAGATTTTTCTTTAATTCTTACATCTACTTTTAGATTTAGATCTGTCACTTAAAGAACATATTCTTTTTTAATCTAGGAATATTCTCTTATAGATAAGTCATTTGTGCTCTAACTATCCATGTTTTTCTACCTTATTTACTTTGATATCAAGGATGAGACCACATGATAAATATTTAAGGTGGTTGCATTACTTGCAATAGCTACAATTAGACTATTAGTGTAGTAAAGAGGATGTTAAACGGATGCACTTATATTCATTAGAAATATGATAGGTACAATCATGTAAATTAAATAATTGGTAACTAGGCATAGGAATTAATTTGTAATAAACATTGAAATACTTACTTCAAATATGTTGTGTTACAATACCATGCTTATCAATACTACATAATTGGAAAACCATAACTCACTTCATATTGCATTTGTTCATATGATATTTTTTTAATTAATCAATTTAATTAAAAGGAGAAAATGTCATAACTACTTTGTAAAGAATTCTCAAGTATTGATTTGTGTATGCTACTAGAAATATTCTATAATATTGTTTGGAGGTAAAATCCTTAGTATATACCTAATAAATATTGATAACTATATTAAAAATCTAGAATCCCTATTCTAAAATAGACACACCTATTAATGTGAATATATATAAACAATAATCAAGTTACCATAGTATTCATGGCATTCACATGCTCTCTCATTAGATCATCCATTATTTATCATCATATTGTACAACTTCAATAGGAAATGTTTTCCTACAAGGGACTTAGGCTAATATAAATCCCATTATTTACCTCATAATTCCTTGGTTGTGACTTCCCCTAAAATTTTCAATAATACTAAATTTGAGGGACACAAGCAAATTATGCTCTTTATCTTCTAAGACAAATTTCTTCATTCTTCCATTGAAATTCCCAAAACATAGAATTAATGATTTTATCTATTAAAAAATGTTCAAGTATATCATTTCACCTTTACATCAAATAATGGTCTTCAATATAAAAAAAAGGTTTCTTCTAATAGTAATTAGAAACATGATTTTGTACTCTCCCCAAAAGAGGTTTCTCATTTGTAGAGTGACTCGACTTAGCTGAAGGAAACCATCAAAAGTAGGATATAACATACCAAGAAACCATTAACTTTATTTGTGTATATTATATGAATACATGCTCATAATAAACCAAATCAAGGTGCCTCTGTGTGTATATCCCAATTTGTGGCTCAATCCTCCAAACCCTTTTCTAAACTATTTTCAACATACATCACTAGTGAAGAGATGATCTTAGGATGTATCTTATGAAATAATTTTGAGGAGGAAGGTGGGAAAAAATAATCATCTATGATCCACTTAGTTTCCCTCATCAACTTTTGGAATGACTTACATAATCACAATACACATATTTTTTTCTTAACTTCCAATATGAATTCAACTTTATTTATCTGTAGATATCTTTTTTTTTAATTGTAGGATATAATTCCAGTCACTTTCCAACACTTGTAATTGCTTCAATCACCTTCCCCTCTTTAACATCACTTTTCAATACCCACACATTTGTAATATATAATGAAAATTTTACAATGTTGGGATGATTAACTTAGTTACCTTTTCCATATTTTTAATTAGTTACACTGAAGGTGTCCCTTTTTGAAATTGGTTAGGTAAGACATTCATCTACCCTTTTCATCTCAGTTTCATATCAGTCCATATGTTTTTTTGCCCATTAATTCATAGTTTTTCAAAAACAAAAACTAGCCTTTCATTCCCGTGATGCAAAATGTATGGAAAACTCCTCGCACCCTAAAATAAGAAAGCCATTGATTGGTCAGATTTTTTCCTTTTCCAACAAAAAATTTCAACTCAATTGGATTCCAGTGCCCCTATATACATGATTATACTCCTCGTTCAATTAGATGTGGTCTGCTTCCATACAGTCACGGGGACAAATATCTATTTACTTACTACAGGTTAGAGTTCAACCTTGTTATTTTACGTCAGACAAAAGTGAGGGGTTCAATGACACACTGGATCCACTCCAATCCCAACACCTGCCCCTATGCATTGGCGGTTAGGGTAGTTGGGAGTTGAACCCATACCTTTTCATTGATTTCTTAATGAAACATGAATAAGCCTAGAAGAGTGTGCTAGGACCACCACTTTATAGGAGGGGATGACATCATGTTCTATTTGCACAAGAAGAGATATCATGATCTTTGTCTCATTTCCAACTCCAACTTCCACATCAATGCTCATCTCTTTAGCAAGAGAGGAAAATGAATGGACAGAGACTTCATGTGGGTGCATTCTATTGGAGTGTTGTTTGATGATGGTTGGAAGCTCTGTTTGGGTGCCAAAAGGGTTTGCATGTGGGAACATTTAGTGGACCGACAGAACATTTCTTTGGATGGCCAACCCATAACTCCTCTAGGTGAGGTGTCTACATGGGGAACAACCTCTAGAATAAATGTAACTTGTTCCGACAACACCAATGTAGTGGTGGTTCAAGTGGATGACAAGTTGAATATTAGCTCTCTCATGGTTCCCAATAGTGAAGAGGAGTCTGGAGTCCATAAGTAGGAGATCATTGCTAGTGAGGAATGCTTCTCCCATGTAGAGCTTAGCTTCAAGTTCTACTCTCTCAGCCCCAATGTGAGTGGTGTTCTTTGCCAGACATATGGGGCAGAATACCGAAGTCGTGGGAAGATGGGGGTGGCCATACCCATCATGGGAGGGGAATAAAAATATGTGACTTATAATTTGTTCGTTGCAGACTACAAAGTTGCACGCAAGGATAATTTTTTGTTTGGATATATATTATATATATAATATATATATATATATATATTATATATAAAATATATATATATATACACAAATACACAATACATAACATACAATATACATATACAATACATATACATATAAATATACATAACATATACATAAACATTACAATAACATAAACAATACAATATACAATATATATATAAATATATATATATATATATTATATATATATATATATATAATAATATATATATAGAGAGAGAGAGGCCACCTCTTTATTCACCAAGACTGAGGCAAAAATAGTATTAAGGAATATATTGACATTCGGAGAAAACGGTTTTTTTTTTTCCCAATACTGAATCATGCTTGGGTGTTGGAAATTAAATTTCTTCTCTAGGCCATATGGAAAGAAAGAAACAAAAGAACCTTCAAGGATCAATGGTCTAGGAGGGATCATGGAATGGGATTGTTTATAATATAAGAGAAACAATTATAGCATATCAATAACATTTAGATGATTGGTAGGTTTCCTATAATGAAGCTTGGATCATCTATCATCTAAATTTATCCCGTCAATGATTGCTCGTTCTTGGAAAATCATTGTCTCTTATAGATCCTCTCCAAACCAGTACTCTACTTGCCCATAATGATTTATAAAGCTAAATTTTGATGGTGCCTCCAAAGGAAACCATGTCGAGGGTGGGTTTGGGGGTTTATTTAGAGACTATTAGCACCATATCAAAATCATGTGAGGGTGAGTTAGGGGGTTTACTTAGAGACTCTCAACACCATATCAAAATCATCTACGCAACAAAATGTGGCTATTTTAAGAATAATGAGGATGAATTCACCACTTTAGTGCAAGGTCTCCTTATCAAAAAGGGAAGGTTATAGTACGATAGTGATAAAACAAGACTCCAAACTTATGATTGGTGCTCTTAAAATTTGAACCACTGATATAGAATTGAGAATATTAGTCACAACTAGAGGACTGCCCACTTGGTGCAGAACATTGGAGATATCCTACCCTCATTTGGTTACATCATACCATCTCATGTCAAGAGAGAAGGAAACAAAGCACATGATTTCTTAGCTAATTGGGTATGCCTCAATATCGGAAGGAGTCTAGATTAAGCATGGCCTTTACAAGATCTTAGCGAAAAGATGGACAGTCTGAGACAAATATTAGATCACAATGTTGTAGATGGAAACAAACCTAACCAAAATATGAATCAGAGATCCCCAGTGGGGGTCTGAGAAGAGAGTTAGGAACTACCAAGATTTGTTCCATGGATAGAAGTGCAATGAGAAAGGATGGTGGGTGGTCGTTTTATGGCCCTCACACACTCTCCTTCAGCTGCAAGGTGGCAACATGCATGGTTGACATTAATGGCGAGTGGAGAGGTTGACCATACATCTACTTGTCGATGTTTTATGCTATTATCTCAAGTCTGTTTGGAGGTATTGTTATCTATATTCTTATAGGGATGCTTGCAATTTTTGGGTTGCATGGGAAGATACATCCAAAGGCTCACCATCCAAGTGTAGATGATCTTAGCCTCTTCCCTGTGGATGACAATAGTGGGTATTTTATCTGAGTGGGTTTTTTCTGATTCCCTTATCCTTGTGATTCAATATAATTATATATATGCTGAAAACAAAAATAGTTTCATCCACTTTTGTTATATACCTACTGATCTAAGTGTTCATTTTATGCACATTTCTCACGTTACTACAATATACAAATAAGTATGAAACTTCCAAAGCTTAAACATGTAAGGACTCTAGATGACTTGAAGGAGATCTGAGATGTATATTTTTCCATCTAACGAATGACATTTCAGCCAATTTTCATAAAATTATAAGCCATAAATTAGCATCAATCCAATTCCAAAGAAAAGTTATAAGAATTCAATAGTATTTATAGAAAGAACTTAATCAATATTTTTCATATAATAATGTCTCTTTCCTCTAACTCTTCATACTATTGGGAGTTATAATATTTCACAAGAATGAATATATTTCCTTTAATAATAAAAGCTCACATTTATCAATAATTTTATATTTATCGCCCAAAACAGAAATCTCAATTCCTAATATTTAACAAGTTTAAATTTTTTAAATATTTTAAAATAAATAAGCATATATTGATTAGATATTTTTAAAATTAATAATATAATGGAAAAGGGAAAGAAATAAAATTAAATATTTTCAAAAAATTATTCTTTACAATAAAATATTATAAAAATAAAATCATATAATATAATAATTTTAGTTTCTGTTGGACTTGGAAAATATGCCCCACTCTTGCATTCCTCTTTCTCGTGCTTGGAAATGGGTCCTATGTCCTGATCATTGAAGCTTTGTATCTCTACCCAAATGTGGTAATCAATGATACCAATCACTACATTGGAGTCATAGTCGAATTCATCCCACAAGTGGCTTGTGTTGGGTCTCTTGAGGCTAAGGAAGTATGGGGATCACATCATCTATATTTAGAGTACATGATCAAGAAAAATGGCCAGAAATTCTAGTGTTCTCTGCATCTCCATGGCTTCATGCTCCCTTAGCCTTGGAGAGAATCTTTGGAAAATAATGTTATAAACATGAAGTAATAATATATCGTCATGTCATGCATCCATAAAAGAGCATGATTGTGTTTTAATGACGACCTAAACAGAAGTAATGGTTGATCCGTACCACTACTCGTGAGTGAGAAAGATCGCTAGTTTTGAATTATTGTTAACTCAAACCATTAACATCCTTGGTCCATCACTAGCACATCCAACCAACAACAATTGACATAAACATAACACTAATAAAAACAATGATGTTGCCATTGTTGATTTTCTCGGGATATCCAGAGAAACCATTGTGGAATTATTTTTCACTTGAAATTCCACTCGAATTACAAAATAAGAACCCTAAAAGAGCAAAAAATATATATAGAGATATAAGCTAGATAATTTCCTTATCAAGGAGTATAGACACTGTAATAAGCTGTAGCATTTTCTTCTCTTACAAATAGACATTGTAAATCAATCCTCTGACGTGTAAAATGTTGTCATTCTCATCTTGTTAAATGGAGTACATTTATTCCCAAGACACAAGTAGTTTATCCATCTGATCTTGCATGTCTTTCTGCATCCCTTTAGACCTATATGAATGAAAATGTCTTACTATTGCAATGCATATAAGTGAATAAGATAGTATACATATTATCTCGACTTCTTATTTCTAAATAATCAAATGTTATTTCAACGCAAAAATATTTGTTGGACACCTAATCCTCAATGGGTTAGTGTGGAAGCTGAATAGACAAAGTAGTCCAAGAGACCTTGGGATGTGAAACCCAATGGTCACAACAATGTACTATAAATGTATATAAGTTGTTAATAAAATTGTAATTTCATGTTTTATCTTTCATATTGTTCTTGCTACTCATGTGTGTTTAACATGGTATCAGAGCAGGCGAATTCTGGCCCTGCTCATATTTGAGTCATTTTTTGCTTGTGGCCTTTTGTTGTGCTTCTCTCACCAGACCTATGCATTGACCACTAATGTTATGTGGGTCGTGTACTCTTGGTGATATTGTTGGTTGATTAATTCATGTGCTGGTGTTGAATTCGTTGTATATATATTTGTGCTAGCATGTCTACCATAATGTGTGCGTTAAAAGTCCTGGCACATTGGCTTTGCCATCCCCGACATTCCTGACCTCTGAAATCCGCAGGTCTCTATTTTTGTTCTCTGGCTAGCCCATCTATCCATAAACTTTTTCTATTCATAAACGTGTGCTCTTTGTCTAACATTACCTGCACTCTCTGTCCATAAACGCTCCATTTAAAAGCACTGCTCTCGACAAAACCTGTGTACATAAAATTATCATTTTCACTCTTCTTGTCATCTATGCAAGAACTGAATAAGCATTACAGGTTTTACGTTACAAGCTTATCGACTTATGTGTCATTGTTTCTCCTCAAAAGATTCTTTTGCTCATACCACAATCGAATATCCAGAAATTCATCAACTTCAATGATTGTTGTACTGTCCATTTCCCATTTTGGTCGACACTTTCCTTTAATTCTTTATTTCAAATAAATAAGTCATGAAGAAGGGCTCGATCCTATATTGTGAAGAGCACAAACCTGGTCACTGCTAGTGGTGAATGAACTGAGATTGGCTACATTGGTCGGGGTTGTGAGGATGTTTATCCTAGAGCTCGACAGACAAGGCTATGTCTCTCCATAAATGAGTTGTGGCATATATATTATATTTGAATGTTGCGCTGACATGATTGGTTTGTTGAATGCCATAAATATGGAACACAAAAGTTTGAAGACAGTGCATTGAAGAGATCAGAGTATGGTGGAATTTTGTTGCTTGTTCAAATTGGTACATGGTATCCTGCGTTAATGGACATTGTTGCATGGTACTCCTCGAAAACATCTCTATATGTAGTATCCAAAATATCTCCCATTATCTATGCGTTATTATCATCGAATTCGTCCAATTTTCATTTCTTGCAGTTGCAAGTATATTGCATGTTGTTGGAATTACAGTGATGCGTTCAACCATTAACTACACCAGTTCATTATTATCCTCCCCTCGCTCATTGTTGGCACATGTTTGGGTGTAACATCTCTCTGCTTTTACAGAAGAACGCTTTGGTGTCAAAACATTTGATGAACTCCCAGAAGAACGTTTTGGTGTCAAAACTATTTAATGAATGCCAATCTCCCACTGTTTGATGAACGCCCAGCTCCCACATAGCTCCCATGTATTATTTGCATTATACCGCTTGGTATTTCCTACTGTTACACTGCCCAAATATTCGTTGGTGTCATATTTTGACAAGCCTTCCTACTGTTACACTGTTGTCATTGCCTGCATTGAACGAATGCAGTGAACGGGTGGTATCATTGGAACTGTGATAGTGTGTAGAGAAGGGTGTGTATTATTGTTGAAGGACTGTTAGCCGAGCCATGGTTGAAGACTGAAACTTCAGTAACTGAAGGCCATCAGAGCCCATCTACTCCACGATGGTGGTAGTAGAAACGTTTGCAAGAATCAAGTAAAAAAAGCCACAGAGGGTCCGACCCTCTCTCGTCAGATGAGTGTGATCGTTTCTCGGAAACAAGCCCCAGTCTCCATACCTCAGCTTCATATATTTCCATACAACATGTTATATTCGTGATATATTTCCATACAACGTCTTATATTCGTGATATATTTCCATACAAGGTATTATATTTCCATACAATGTGTTATATTCGTGATATATTTCCATACAACGTGTTATATTTGTGATATATTTCCATACAACGATGAGCTGTTGGCGACGCAAAGCACTGGGCTTTGGGCTGTCATTGTAAAGATGTTCCAGAACTTCCACCTGCTTTACTATATACCAAATGTACTTTCCCGCTTCCATTCCAAAAGATTGCGCTGTGGTGATAGTCGGGGGACGACTTACCTCCTTGTGTTATTTCTCTCTACATCTTCGATTGGAACCAGACTTTGATTTTCTTCACGATGTTGGTATTTCAGAGAAGTTAAGCCAAAACTTCAGGATCCTTGATTGGCTTTTCTATTTGGTGTTCCGCAGGAGAAGCTTTGAATGAGATGGATTGGTGGTTTCAAAGTATCCATTTCCAGTTCCATCTAGAACACAATCAGGTCTAGAAGTATCCATTTGGTGCTCTGAGCTTTGTATTTCCTTGTCAAAAATTGTATTTGGCTGCAACTCCTCAAGCATATGGGCCTCTGAAGTATTTTCAGGATCATTTCCAACTTCTTTTGTAGTTTCATCAACTGTTTCTGACTTTTCATCATACACGGCTGCATGTTCAAATTTAGTTTCAACTGAAGTGACTATAGTTTCAACAATTCATTTTGTAAAAAGGGCCAAGATGTATTCATGACTACAGTTTCAATATTTTGATTTTGTAACTTGGAGGGACAAGATATATCAGGATGGGCAAGATGTATTGATGGCTGTTGTTTCCACATTTATATTTTGTATGTTAGTGGGGTGCAATGTATCGACTGCAGTGCCAACATTTTGATTTTGTTCCTTGAAAAGGAAGGATGTATTTTCAGTATTTTGATTTTGTACAGTGGAGGAGCATGATGTATCAGTGGGTGTTGTTATAGTATTTTCATGTTGTACCTTTGCAAAAATGCCATGAAGATGAAAATAATTTGTTCGCATATATCTTTGATATTTCTTATGAATTTGGATTGAGATAGCTTTGAAGATAAATCATTCTGCCTAATGGCGTATTAAAGTATATAGAAGTTATCACGTTATTCCAAAAGTTGTATGATTTTACCATTCAGCCAAAACATGGTGCAAATAGAAAGAGGAGCCACTTCTAATATCTTTGAAAAAAAAGGTTAAAATAAGTGTATTTAACATAGTTTGATTTGTTGATAAAATGGGAATACGTTATGGAGTATTAGAGTTATTGAACACACTAATACATTCTAGTGACGAAAACATAGTCAACATCAACAAAGAAACTCTCTGTGACATTCAGAGTTGCCTGCGTAACGCACAAGAAAAGATTAATTTTTTGCAACTTGAATCACAGCTACAGTAAGAAGACCTACATCAAAATAGACATCATTCTGAACCTTTTTTTGTTTAGAACATTGAGACAACCACCCATCAACAGCAAGTCAATAATGTTACAGTTCATTCAAATAAAGCAGCAGCTATAAATGCAGATGCAGAAACTCAGTCTGCACTTCCCATGCCCATCATTAGACCTTGGGAACAACTTGTCCACAACAAGCACAGAACTGGTATTGGATATGACAAGGACTTGTCCTTTCATATTCCAGACTACTCAAAGCCCATTCAGTTTCAGAGTGCTGGATTCATTCATGATAGTTCACCTGCTCCTCATGAGAGTTCACCTCCAGCTGTTCCAGACTCTGCCTCTCTTCCACAACAACAGATTGTCAAATGCCAACACTATGACCGAGTTGGCCATCTGAAAGATCACTGTTTTGATCTTCATCCATGTAAGCACTATCATAAAACTAATCATTATTCAAACAGATGCTTCAAAAACAAACGTCCTGCAAGAACAAAGATTCATCTTGGATGGATCGCTTCTTGGCAATGGGCATCAACAGCCAAGAAGATATTCCAAACACATGTCAGAACTTGTTCTAGAGTATTGAACAGTCTTGCAGTTGAGTTTTCTCCATCATATCACCTTGTATCTGACAGGGGGGGAAATCATGGTCATCGACAAGCTTCAAAGTCACATCAAGCAAGCCTGAGCCACAACTTGTCACAACAGTTTCAGAGTTGTAGCTAGAGACAAAGATGTCCATGAACATGCCTTCAGTTGGAAATCTGGGACACTTCCTCTAGTAGAAGACTTCAGCTTCTTGCCATCTTTGGAAGAATTCCAGGAACAAAATTGAGAACACTTCCTCTAACAGAAGACACCAGATTCTTTCCAGTTTTGGAAGAGTTCTAGGAATTGCATTAAGCATTTGAGAGTTTTTGGTCATCCTTAAAACATCACATGTTGATACTTCCGTTTTCAAGTTGAAGTTCTCCCTTTTACGTGGGGTGAGACCTCGCTTTATTGGTTGAAGGTTTCCCTCTTCAAAATAATAGGAGCACTTCCTCTAGCAGAAGACTTCAGCTTCTTGCCAGTTTTGGAAGAGCTCCGGCAACTGCACTAACTGTTCCAGTGTTGGTGGTCATCCTTAAACCACCGCCTTTTATACCAACATTTCAGAGAGCACATTCAGCCTTGTGTTGCCATGCATTTTTGCACATTTTGTATGGTACCTCTCTTCTTGGACTCATACATAACCCTTCGGATTAAGGGGGGGAATGTTGGACACCTAATCCTCAATTGGTTAGTGTGGAAGCTGAATAGACAAAGTATTCCAAGAGACCTTGGGATGTGAAACCCAATGGTCACAACAATGTACTATAAATGTATATCAGTTGTTAATAAAATTGTAATGTCATGTTTTATCTTTCATATTGTTCTTGCTTCCCATGTTTGTTTAACAATATTGAACAATCACATGAATAAATCGATAATTTCTCAACTACAACCAGCGAGACTTTAGGCATTAATGACACAAACAATAATATTTTTTCCAACAATTGGAATAATATTATGTGTTCTATTTTATCTCACCAACAACCTTGACAATCATGCAAAATAACACAAAATCCACAGTAATAGTTCATTGCATGCATCCTTCATAAACAAAATAGGAATTATAATAATAAATATATCATTGGCAAGTCACGAATACAATTTCTCAAAATGACAATGCCATGGAAATTTTTACCTATTTCAAGTGTCTTTCCACAATGTGATGGTAAAGTTGAAACTAGATTTTTCAATTCTTGAAATATAACGCCATTGGCATTGGTACGCACCTCTTAAGGCCTTTCCATGACAAGCACACCGATGTCAGGAATTTTGTAGTATGCATTCATATTGTGCAAAATTCACGGTGAAATGTTAGCATGCAAAAATGTCAAAATATTAATTATTATTTTAAAATACTAT
>APFE031493246.1:170794-187867 GCA_000404065.3 Pinus taeda | reverse complement strand
TATCTTCCAACATTTTTTGTATAGACATTTCGTGGTATTTATTACATAGTTTGACATTTTAATTAATAATATTTTTTTTTCCTTATCGAGTTGAAAATGACAAAAGTACTTTTCCAATGTAAATAGCTTTAGAGAATACTCTTGAATTGAGAGTTCAAACTAGATCAAACAATCTATACAAAGAACATTCCACATAAAATATGCGTTATTGTTTCTTTTTTTGATATAGTTTTTTGTTTGTTGGTTTTTTATCTTAAATTACTTTATATTTAAAAAAATAAAAAACCCACATAGATCACGTCTTAACTTCGATTTTTACAAGGGGCAAAGCGGGATCAAATATCTTGATATGAAAGATTCTATGTAGAGTGAAAAGAAATTTGTTTACCTCACTGCTTGGTAGGATCCAAAGTTATCTATGTTGGTTTACTATATATATATATATATATATATATATATATATATTATATTATATATAACATTTAATTATTATAATTACACAAAACACATTTTTTTTAAATATAACTACTCGATAATTGAATATTATTTTTTATAATCTAATATTTTTAATATTAAATTGAATTATGATTTTTAACATTTTTTATTATAAAGGTGTTGTTTTTCATGACATTTTTGTTACTTTTAATCAAAATCCAAAATTTTTAGAAACTTGAGTTTAAATTGTTTAATTTGCATAATTTGAGAGTCCTAGGGGGTTTCCAAGGCACTGAGTCCATTTATGCATTGAAAAAGATATTTTAAACAACAACAAAAAATTGAAATTGTATTGCCCGATTTTGCTGAATTCCGGTGAAAACAATTATCTCTTTTATAAGTTAGACTACACCTTAAATTAAATATGTTATATAAATATCACTTGACTCTATAACTTGCTAAGCTATTCATTTTTAGTCCTTGAATCTAATTTTGTTAAAGAATCTTTTGAGAAAAGTGTTATAGCCCATGGTTGCTTTGTAACAAATGATTTTTTAATTTATATTTATTTAATCTATTAGTGTTTTCTCATGGTTTTATTAGAGCCAATCGTTTTTTATTTTATATTTTTCCAATTTATTATATTTGTTTGATATTTTTTATTATAAATTAATATAAAGTAAAATGAGGATGAATTAGCGATTAAGAATCTTATTATTTGTAATTATTACAAGTATTAATTTTTTATGTGTTTATTAGCTAAATTTAAATGTGGTTGCAAAATTATTATTTTACCATTACATTTCCTCATGCCTTTTTGTTTATATTTAAGTTAGAAAATGTTATAAAATCAAATTAAAATAAAATATTTAAAACATGTCCACGTATAGTCTTTTTTACATTACACCTAATTCCTACACCTCTCTTCCATACTAGGTTCTAGAGTGTCTCTAGGTGCAATAATTTTTTTTTTGTCAAATTATCCGTGATCTTCCAAGCTTGATGTGTGGCTTGAGAAGCCACGACCCGACCCAAGGTGATGGGACTAGCCTGTGACTTAAGGTTTAACACCTAACAACAATGATTAACGCAAATAATTTAATCAACGGAATTTGATTAACCGGTAATCAAAAGGTTGGTGTAGATATTTGTTTGTATTGATGGTTGTATTGATTATTGGTACATTGGTAGGTGACAGGACAACTGTCCTGGTCTCGGGTTTCCTTCCCACTCTCGGACTAAACCCTAACCCTTTCTTCATTCACTCCTGCATTTTCACTTTGCCTTGTTCAGTGGTGAGGGCTCCTTCTGCCATTTTGCTGGTGATTGTAATGAGTTTGAGCTCAATGGTTTTTCCAAACCTGGCTATGGGTTTCTTCATTGGATAGTTGGATAACTCTACTTATTATTTTTCTTTGGCTACTTGGTTAGTCTCGTTCTGTTGCTATGTCATTGGATTCGTTGATTTATTTTACGAAAGAGTTACTCTGTTGTCTATGGGGTCTGGTGCTCTTCTGGTGGTCACTATTTCTCCTTCCATTCCTTAACATGTTCTGCTGGGATGCTTCAGTGGTATTTTATGGCTTCCTATATGATTATATTCTCTGTTTGACTTGTCTGCAATTTGTCTGTAAACGTAGGTCGTGGCCACGAATGACCCTTTCCTTAGTGTCGTTCGACTCTGGCAAGGTAAACTGCTCTTTCCTTGCTAAAATTGACTTTCTCAATTTTTCTTAAAAACTAAGAATTGTGTCTCCTCGTGAGCAGGCTTCCCTTCAGTGGCTGCAACCCAAATGTGTGTTCATTCATCCAGCGCTAACTAATACCCTAGTAAGTTCACTTGGGGTTTCTTCTTCCTCTCTGTTCGTCGTTCGTTGCTTTAATCTTCAATATGACAACACTAATATTTTGCTATGGTCTCTATGCAGGTTGGGAATGGCTTCTAGTTGGACTACTACTCGGACCTCCTTCCAAACGGAGCCGATAGGGTCATTCCTTGTTACTATTTGTTGTGTTTGAGGGTTTCCCAAGTCAGTTTGTTCTTTGGTGTAGTGGGTCGATAAGCTAAGCACTAAGACTCTTTTGTCTCCATCTATTGGTTGATGTCAAATGGCCTTCAGGCCGAGTTGTATATAATCTCGTTTATTTTTCGATGGACTGTAACTGTTCAGGGTTATAACCCTAACCCTCGTTAACTATCTCTCTCCCGGAGGAGGGTTTGTTCGGCCTTATGGTTTGTTAGACTTTAAACCTTGTATTTGTATATTCTATATGCCAGTCTTGAGGCTAAAATGTTTTTAAAGATGAAAGAAAAGGAAGTTTAAATGTACAGGATTACCTTTCATGTGAATGCATCTCACTGTGACTGTATTTATTTAGTTAGTTGTTACTGATGTTTCTTGTGCTTGTATTTCTAGAATTGTTGATGTGGCTAGAATTGCCTGCTCAATCTCACCTTAATATGGTGTCTCTGCCTGTCATTTGATTTCTGTAACTACGTCTCTTCTTGCCATTCGATTTCTGGAACTACGTCACTACTTGTCTGGAAGGATTTCAGGTACAAGAAAATATACAGTTTGTCTATTTGTTACAAATGATAATAATTAGAGGGAAAAAATCCAAGTCTCGGAGAGATGGATTCAAAATGAAAGTGTCTCTCTTTGTATTACTTTTCCTGTGCTGGTATATCGAACCTTTTCCACAATGTGGTAAATTTTCTTTTGTATTGTTTCAATACAGTTACTCAAACTGTTTATAGTTGTGTCTTCAGTTACACAATTGATAACCATTTTGTTGTTTGAGTTTGCTCGTTCTGTGGAATACATAGATGATACATATTTTTTTGTTTTTTTGTTTTTTAAGGAAAACAGCTATAAAATAAATAAAAGAAAAACCAACAGTGTGGTTGTAACCACCTTCACCTAACTGTGTTGTCCATAAATATCCATTAACTAATATTGAAATAAAACAAGTTCCTAACACTATTTTAATCAACAAATGTAAATGAAATCAAATCATGATGAACCTCTCCTCCTTAGCTGTGACAAAATACCCGGTCATGGTGCCCTTAGCTGGATGCTCCTGCATCAGGCTCCTAAGGTAGGAAATTTTGATGACCATTGTCCATGAGCTTCTCGACTGAATAGCCAACCTGTTGTATCTATCTAGCATTAAGCCATGTACTGTCCCCAATGGGATGGTTCTTCCACTTGACTAGATACTGTAGGTATTCCTTCCGCCGAGTTCACTTGGTCACCTGATTGTCGAGGATTCTCTCGATCTCAAGGGGCTGAGCTAAAGGCATTTGTCCCATCCAAGTCTCATTCCGTTTCTGTGTGTCCTGTGTAGGCCATGTTGTATTGTCTTCCTCATGACTAGCAGTATATGGAAACAAGTCTGCCACATTGAAGATGGGCGAGATGCCTATTCCTGGTGGCAGTTGTAATTCATAAGAATTGGCTGAAAATTTTCGAAGAGTTTTGCAAGCGCCAATCTTCTTGTATTTCAGTTTGTCGTATGCATCCCTAGGAAAATGTTCCTTGCACAAATGCGCGAGGAATTCATCCCCCACATTAAACTATACCTCTCTCCGTTTCTGATTTGCCTGCTGCATATACTTTTGACGGCTATCCTACAACTCCATCTTTAGCTGCTCTTGTAGATCATTCATTTATTTGGCGAAATCTTCGCCATCAGCACTCTATCATTCCTGTTTTCCTAGATCTCATAACTCATGCACTTCGTGAGGATGCATGCCATATAAGATCTTAAAAGGACTATAACCCATGATGCGATTGGGTGAGTCTTTGTAAGCGAACTTTGCCTGGGAAAGTACATGATCCCACACTCGTGAATTTTCTCTGATCAAAATTTGTAGTAGGTTCCCCAAGCTCCTATTTACCACCTCTGTTTTCCCGTTGGTCTGCAGGTGATAAGCAGAGCTGAAACTTAACTGTGTGTCCATTTATCTTTTTCCACAAGGTGTGCCAGAAATGCCCTGTAAATTTCACATCCCTGTCGGAAAGAATGGACTTAGGTAGGCCATGTCGCTCGACGATCTCTATGAAAAATAAGTGGGCCACATGAGTGGCATTGCTAGTTTTTTTACATGGGATGAAATGTTCCATTTTTTAGAATCTGTCTACTACTACCATCACCGAATCATAACCCCGTTGTGCCCTTGGTAAACCCATGGTCGAAGACAAAGTCCAAGCTGACTGAGACCCATGGTTGACTTGGAATGGGCAATGGTTTGTAGAGTCCCGTATTCTGACTGTATCCTTTCACCAACTGACACACTTTACATATGGTCATAAATATCTCCACATCCCTTCACTTTCTTGGCCAATAATAAAAATGGCTAAGCCGATCTACTATTTTCTCTATGTCGAAATGCCTGGCTAGACCTCCATTGTGCTCCTCCCAAATGATCTTCTCTCTCATCGAATAATCGAGAATGCATAAATGTCCCCTTTTAAACAATAGCTTCTCCTACAAATTATAGTACAACCATGGACTATTGTGTCTCAGCAAAGGATTCTGACAGGCGTCATAAGCCTCTTTGAAATCTGTGTCAGTGTGATACAATTCTTTCAAATGCTCAAAGCCTAGCACTTATATCGTACTCTCCTGCAAGAGCAGGGCTCTTCTGCTCAATGCATCTGCCACCTTGTTGGCCTTCTTGCTAATGTGTTTCAACACAAATGTGAAACTCTGTAAAGGTTTGACCCACTTAGCACGCTTGTGATTCAGCTTATGCTATTGCATTACGTATTTCAGTGCAAAATTTTCAGAAAATAAAAAAAACTCTCTCCCCAGTAGATAGTGTCTCCAATGCTTCAGTGCTTGGACGACAACATAGAATTCTTTGTCATAAGATGAATACTTTTGCTTGCTTTCACTCAAATTCTCACTAAAAAATGCAACAGTCTTGTCTTCTTGGCTACATACAGCTCCAATGGCCATACCGCTTGCATCACAGTGAACCTGAAAAGCTTTTTTAAAACCTACCAATCTCAAGATTGGTCTTTCTGTGATCTTCTTCTTCAGTAGCTGAAAGATTTTCTCTGCTGCCTTGGTCTAATGAAAAGGCTAACTTGCCTTTTTTATAGTGTCCAACATAGGTGCACAGATCTCAATAAAGTTCCTTATAAATTTAAGGTAAAAAATTGCCAGCCCACGAAAACTACATACCTCAAACAGAATTTTTAGGGATGGCCACTTAATGATTGTTGCAATATTTTCTGGGTCCATGTTCAAATTGTTCTCTACAATCAAAAAACCTAAATAAACCAATTCTATTTGAAGAAAAGTACATTTATTCAAATTTATCAGTAGCTTATTCTGCTGCAATTTTTCCAGCACACTTCGAAAATGTCGAAAGTGTTCCTCCTTAGTCTTGCTGAAAATTAATATATCATCAAGATAAACTATCACAAACTTTCCAATGAACTCTTTCAGCATTTCATTCATCAATTGCATAAAGATACTAGGGGCATTACTTAATCTGAATGGCATTACTAGCCACTCATACAACCCTTCATTGGTCTTCCACTCATCCCCTTCCCTGATTCGAATCTGATGATAACCACTCTTGAGATGAATCTTCAAGAGGTATGCTGCTCCTCTCAGGTAGACCATCATATCGTCCATGAGTGGTAGTCGAAATCTGTACCTGATTGTAATCTTATTGATGGTCGTCGAATCTGTGCACATTCACCATTCTCCTCCTTTCTTGGGAGTGAGAACTGTTGGAACTGTGCAAGGGCTCAAACTCTCCCTTATCAGCCTTTTATCCAGCAATTCCTTCACTTGTTTTTTGATTTCCTCATTGTCTTTGGGGCTCATCTAGTATGCTGCCTTGTTTGGTAGACTTTCTCTAGGTATAAAGTCAATATGATGACTTATACTTCTCTTAGGAGGCAATTTATATGGTAAATCATCCACTACAATATCGCTAAATTCCTGCAGCATTTTCTGAATTTATGTAGCCAAATTAGACACTTCTACGTGTAACAACACTATTTTTTCCCTTCTCTCAATAGCATAGTTCACTTCACTATCTTCAATCTACTTCAACAACTATTTTCCACACGTTAGTAACAGTTTTGTCCCGCTTGTTTCTACTATCTCCTCCTCCTTGATGGGCACAAGTGTGTGCTTGATCCTGTCTTTGACAAACTTATAACAGTTTGTGTTCCCATCATGCACTACCTTTTGATCATACTTCCATGGCCTTCCTAGCAGTATATGGCATATATCCATTGGCATAACATCACAAATAACCTTGTCTTTATACCTACCAATATGGAACTCAACGTCACACTGTTTGTCAACCAAGAGCTGATGGCCTTTCTGCAGCCATGATACCTTGTAAGGAGTGGGGTGCTTCAGCCTCTTCAAACCTAACTTCTCTCGCATCTCTATGGCAACCATATTATCCATGCTCCCACTGTTGATAATCAACATGCAACCTTTTTCGTGTGACTTACAAACTGTCTGGAATAATGATTTCTTTTGAGTTTGTTCAGCTGTCTCCTTGACTGGTTTTAACAACACTATATTCAAAACTAAGGCTTCCCCTATTTCCAACATATTTTTTGCTTCCTAGAGTGGTGCCCCTGCTTCCTCTAGTTGTGCAACAAATGCTCCTCTTTGACCAGATTGTTCCGCTTCAGGACACTCGAAAGACCTGTGCCATCACTTGTGGCACCTGTAGCACTGCTTGGTAGCTCTTGTGCCTGGGCCATTTCCTCTTCCTCTTTGATATGGCCTTCCACCTCTATTGTTGTACCCTTTTTCTGCTGTCCCAGAAGTCTTGGAACTGCTGCTCTCTTCACTATTGCTGGCAGTTCATCCTCTGCCATACGATTGTACTCTTCCTTTGCCGGTTCCCCGTCCTCTCCTAGCATTTTTTTTTCTGGTGACCTTCTCCTCTCCCTTCATGGCACTCTGTTAGGCTTCCTTTATGTTTTTTTGGGAAAGAATACCAATTTCATCCAATATTTCCAATTTGAAACCATTTACATACCTTGATGTTTTTCCTGGGGTGTCCTCCATGTAACTAGCTCTTAAATTTATCCGATAGAATTCTTCAGTATATTCTCTCACTGTCATCCCTTGTTGCCTCAAATTCTGCACTTGTCGATGTAGTGCAATCTAATAGTCTTCGGGCAGAAATGTGCCCTTCAACTTGGCCACCATTCTTGGCCATTTCTTTATTCACAACTTTTTCATCCTTCTTCTTTCCGCCTAGACATTGTCCCACCACAGGGCTGCGTGTCCCTTCAGCTTTGTTGCAGAAAACTTAACTCTTTGATCTTCACTCACCTCTTCACACTCAAAATATTTGTCCAATTCGCTGATCCAGTCCAATAAAACTTATGTGGACAAGCTCCCTTCGTAATTTGGAATCTCTGGCTTAGGCTTGCTACTAGCCAATAGGACCGACCTCAACAATCTCATTTCCAGCCCTTCTTCATCCAATCCATCTGTTTTAACTATGGCTCTTCTTCACTATCATCTCCTACCTCTGGATCCCTTCTCCTTCCTACTTCAACTGCCTCCAAACAGACAATAAGGATCCTCATTTCCTCCCGCAATCCTTCCTCTACTTCCCTTTGTGCACCTCTTCCACGACCTCATGTTCTAACCTCCATTTCTTAGGAAAGCTCCAAATCCTGCTCTAATACCAAAATATGATGGGACCAACCTGTGACTTAAGGTTTAACACTTAACAACAATGATTAACGCAAACGATTTAATCAACATATTTTGATTAACCGGTAATGAAAAGGTTGGCACAAATATTTGTTTGTATTGATGGCTGTATTGATTATTGGTCATTAGTAGGTGAGAGAATAGTTGTCCTAGTCTCAAGTTTCCTTCCTGCTCTCAGACTAAAACCTAACCCTCACTTCATTCACTCCTGCATTTTCACTTTGCCTTGTTCAGTGGTGAGAGATCCTTCCATCGTTTTGCTGGTGATTGTAATGAGTTTGAACTCAATGATCCGTCCACACCCGGCTATGCGTTTCTCTGTTGGATGGTTGGATAAATCTGTTCAGTATTTTTCTTCAGCTATCTGGTCAGTCTCGTTATGTTGCTATGGCATTGGCTTCATTGATTTTTTTTACGAAATGGTTATTATGTTGTCTATGAGGTCTGGTGCTCTTTTGGTGGTCACTATTTCTCCTTCTGTTCCTTAACGTGTTCTGCTGGGATGCTTAAGTGGTATTTTCTGGCTGCCTATATGATTATATTCTCTATTTGACTTGTCTGCAATTTTTTTGTAAACACAGGTCGTGGCCACAAAAGACCCTGTCCTCAGTGTTTTTTAGCTCTGGTAAGGTAAACTACTATTTCCTTGCTAAAATTGATTTTCTTAGTTTTTCTTAAAAAATAACAATTGTGGCTCCTTGTGAGCAGAATTCCATTCAATGGCTATGACCCAAATGTGGGTTTATTCGTCCAACGCTAACTAATACGCTGGTAAGTTTACTCGGGTTTTCTTCTTCCTCTATGTTTGTCATTCTTTCCTTTGATCTTCAGTATGAAAACACTAATATTTTGATGTGGTCTCTGTGCAGGTTGGGAATGGCTTCTAGTTGGACTACTACTTGGACCTCCTTCCAAACAGAACCGGTAGGGTCATTCCCTATTACAATTTGTTTTATTTAAGGGTTTCCCAAGTCGGTTTCTTATTTGGTGTAGTTGGTCAATAGACTTTATTGTCTATGTCTATTGATTGATGTCAAATGGCCTTTGGACCTAGCTGTTTATAATCTCATTTTTTTTTTACGAACTATAACTGTTCAGGGTTACAACCCTAACCCTCGTTAACTGTCTCTCTCCTGGTGGAGAGTTTGTTCAGCCTTATGGTTTGTTGGACTTTAGAACTTTGTATTTTGTATATTCTATATGCCAGTCTTGACACTAAAATGGTTTTAAAGATGAAAGAAAAGGAAGTTTCAAGGTACAAGATTATCTTTATTGTGAATGCATCTCACTGTGAATGTATTTATTTCGTTAGCTCCTACGATTGTTTCTTGTTCTTGTATTTCTAGAATTTTTGATGTGGCTAGAACCGCCTGCTCAGTCTCACATTAATATGGTGTCTTCGCCTGTCATTCGATTTCTATAACTACGTCTCTGCTTGTCATTCTATTTCTAAAACTACGTCACTGCTTGTCTGGAAGGATTTCAGGTAGAACAAAATATACAATATGTCTATTTGTTACAGATGATAATAATTAGAGGGATAAAAAACAAGTCTCAGAGAGATGGATTCAAAATGAAAGTGTCTCTCTTTGTATTACTTTTCTTGTGCTGGTATATCGAACCTTTTCCACAATGTGGTACATTTGCTTTTGTATTGTTACGATAGAGTTACTGAAAATGTTTATAGTTTTTTCTTCAATTACATGGTTTATAACCATTTTTCTATTTGAGTTTGATCATTCTATGGAATACATAGATGATACATATTTTTTTGTCTTTTTTTTAATGAAAATAGTTATAAAATAAGTAAAGGAAAAAACAACATTGTGGTTGTAACCACGTTCACCTAACTGTGCTATCCTTAAATATCCATTAACTAATAATGAAATAAAACAAGTTCCTAACACTATTTTAATCAACAAACATAAACGAAATCAAATGATGATGAACCTCTCCTCCTTAGCTGAGACCAAACACCCGGTCATCGTGCCCTTAGCTTGATGCTCCTACATCACAGGGGCATCTACTCTGTGAAAGTAACGAAGGATCCCACCCAATGAATGACTCGATTATTTAGCATGTCTCTTCCCCTAGCACACATCATAAATACCCCCCTGTGAAGTTTGATCCTCGGTAGCCTTGAAAACGAGGCCCTTCCTCAACCGTTGTGCTAGTAGGACTTACAAGTTCAATAAATATTTATTGCTAAAAACAAATATGATAATGTATGGAAATAAAACATTAATTTTGGATATATATTTTATATATATATATTATTATGAAAAATCCATATTTTGAAATTTGTTTGAACAATTAATTTATGGGAGCACATTTTTTTATTTTTATAAAATCTTTTTTTTAGTTCTGAAATTTAATTTTTATAACTATATAAAAATTAATCATTAAATTCAAAATTATAAATTCAATTTTTTTGAAATCTAAAATATTTTTCAATTAAAAAAAATATATATTTTATCAGAACATTAATAATTTTAGGAAATAGTTCACAAAATTGCAATAAACTAAGGATTTCAAAACATGATTACAATATACTCGCCAAAAGAGATATAATAAATTGTTTAATTAACATAAATTTAAAAATGAAATTTAAAATATTTATACTATGAAAAACCAAATATAATAATTAAATAAATTATAAGTTTGTTAGCTAAGATAATTTAAAATAAAATCTTAGTTTTGTTAGTTTTATTCCGTAATGATTTGATAATTTTTTACTTTAAAAAATTTCTTGTTTTTAGTACGTCATTTTACAAATCAAAGAATCTTTTAAGCATGTAACTTTTCATATGAAAATCAATTATTATGAGATTTATGCCTATAACTTTTCATATGAAAATCATTTATTATGAAAGATTGTTATAATTCATCTGAAACATTCTAAATTCTTTCCATAGCGCCATTCTAAGAATATCAAGCTATCTAAACTCTCTCAACCATAGAACATATAGACAGTACACATGAGAATAAATAAAATTGATACCATGATGAATACAATTTTTTTAACCATAGAACATATAGACAGTACACATGAGAATAAATAAAATTGATACCATGATGAATACAATTTTTTTATGTGATCATACTTAATGAAGGCATTTTTCACAAAGAACATTTGAGAAATATGGTATTTAGCAATACATAAGTGGGACTAGCAAATCAATTCTAAACATTGAAATACCTAAGTTGGTCATGGGACTTGCTTTTATATTGGTTGTATCTTTTTATACTACAGGCATATTGGTGATGCTTCCAGTGATTTTAACATGGATGAAACTATTTGCAAATCAATTCTAAACACCAAAACTCTAGAAGCTAGAATTGGTGATGGGGTCTGCTTTCATATTGCTTGTATCTTCCTACTCTATGGGAGTATTAATCATTTATCATAATATTAATAATGTTAACCAACTTTGAATATGTCTTTCAAGCTATACACAACGTACATCCCTTCAAAGTTGAAGGTAAATATTTCTATTCCCTAACCTCACTTACTATCACTGAAGAAATAAAAGTCCAAACCTCCATGGTTGGGGCCTTTCATGTTGATTTTTCTAAGCTTCTCTAGCTGAGATTCTCAGTGTTCTACTACCCAATATTGTTAAGCTCTTATTCATTAAATAATATAGTACACAGTTTTTAGCAAACTGATCATGAATTTTATTAGCCAACATCACAATTAGACATTATTTATCTTTTGTATACATGTCTCTATTGAGAAATTAATTTCACTCTTTGCTCGCTATCATCATATTTGATTATGTTGTATACTAGATGTCATAGACAGTTTGGTTTTATTTCAGTTTAATCGAGTTTCACTGTAGCCATTTCTGGATGATGTTTTCTATGTATTCTATTTAACTATTTTGAATACCATTGCTTTGTTCAAGCTTCATTTTAAATGGTAATTCATTTTTTTAACGCGTGAAGCCTCCTTTTAAAAGTTACTTAAGAGATTTTAAAGCCGTTATTACATTTTTTTTTTAATTAAAAAAATATTTAATATTTTTTTAAAAGAAGGGATTGACTCTTTAATGTAGTGAAGGAAGACTTAAAAAAAATAGTTTTTTCTTCCTTTTAAATACTTTTAAAGGTTTTTTAAATAAAAGGAATCATATTCAATTGGATTTTAAGGATTAAAAAAAAGAATTAAAAAAAAAAAATGTAAAATTGTGTGCATATCCACATTTGAAGAAATGACTTCCTCTAGCTCATTGTCCCATACCCCAACTCTATTTGGCAAAAAATTATGAGCATTGGCCTTTCTGAATGAAGACATTTTTGCAAGCCCAAGAGCATTGGGATACACTTTAGAACTCCTATGTAGAGCCAAACTAAGAAGAATGGAAAACCATGACCAATAATCAAACGAATGCAACTATTGAACTCAGAAAGAAAGATAACAAAGTGAAATGTTGGATACAAAACTCAGTTGATGACTTTACCTTGACAAGATAATTGTTGCATCCACAACAAAATAAGATTGGGATATCTTGAATGTTGTGCATCAAGGAAATGATACTATGAAGACCGTTAAATTATAGACATTGAGAGCACAATTCAAAACCCTAAAGATGATTGATACAGAGAATGTGGATCAGTTCATGAATAGATTCATGGGAATAGTAAATCAGATAAAACTCATTGGTGAAACCAATACATATAAGAAGATTGTTGAAAAATTCCTTTGATTCCTACCAAGAAGTATGACATGATTGTAACAACCATTCTCGAATCCAAAGATTTTAAAACATTCTCGGTAGAACAACTAACTGGATCACTTATGGCACACAAAACAAGACTCAACTTGGAATAAGATTCCATGGAACAAGATTTCAAATAAGATATCTATCTTGTCTGAGGCAAAGGAAGATGATATAAAGCAAACAACAAGTAAGGCAAAGGCAGATCATAACATCAACATGCAGTAGAGCAGTGGAGACCTCCACAAAATCAAACACAGAGAAGCACAACATGGATAAAATCTAATGTCCAATGCTATTACTGTAAGAAATTTGGGCATTATAAACATGAATTCAGAAGCAAACAATCAAAATAGAAAAGAGGACCTTTGGTTGCTAGACAGTGGATGCGAAAAACATATGAAAATATTATCTTAGGGGCCTAACATATTCTTTCTTATCTTGATGCTTCCATGACATTAGAAATAACTCTTGCAGATTGTTCTTGTATTAAAGTTCAAGGGCAAAGTATGCTCCCTGTTATTTTTAAACAAAATAATCACAAATACATACCTGATCTTTATTACGTTGCACATTTGAAGCATAACCTTATTAGTGTAGGAAAATTGATGGCACATGGTTATTGTGTAATATTTCAAGGGAACACATGTTATATCGATGACAAAGCTCCCAATAGAAGACTAGTAGTAAAGGTTTGAGAAAACCAAGAATAATATGTTTCCATTGACTCTTAGAAGTCAAAATTTCTCACACCCTCTACTCCACAATGTGTCAATAATAGATGAGTCTCATATATGTAATTATAGGTATGTTCACATCTCACTCAAGAGTCGAAGTATGCTTTACCAACATTCAATCGTCATTGGTCTCCTTGTTACAAATGAAAAATATTGTAATTGTGAAATTTGTATTCTATCCAATCATAAAAGAGATAGCTTTCCCAAATCCTCTTCTAGAAAAAAAGAGTCTTTAGAGAGCGTCCATATAGATATATGTGGCCCAATGTAGACACAGTCCATTGGTGGTAGTCTTCATTTTCTGACATTCATTGATGATTATAGCAGGAAAATATGTTTGTATTTTCTCAAAAATAAATAAGTTTTTTTCTCAGTATATAAAGTTTCCAAAGAAGAAGAAGAAAAGTAGAGTGGAAAGCCTTTGAAAGTACTAAGATCTGATATAGGATGAGAACACAACTCCATTGAATTAAAATATTTTTTTCAACAGTGATAAACCATCATGCAACACACAAAAAGATATAATCCACAACATAATGGAGTAGAAAAAATGAAAATTTTGTCGAAAATGAACATGGTCAGATGTATACTTCGTGAGAAGAAGTTTTCAAATGACTATTGGGCTAAAGTTGTTTTGACAGCAGTGTATGTTCTCAATAGAGCTCCAACAACTAGTCTCCAAGATATAGTACATAAAGAAGCATGGGATGTGTTGTAGAAGCTACAATGACCCTCCAAAATTTTGCCTTAGCTTCCTACCAACCATCCTTAGCAGCATGTATTGCACTGTGCAAGTACATATGCTTCAACTGAGTTTCAGTGGCTTACCAGACTATGCTTGTCAGATTTTTTGCCTGTCATAAGTAGGTTGACATACTAGGACTTGGTTAGTTCTTGGTTGTGATGCTCACCTCACAAATTGCGCAATTCTGGAGGGGAAACAAGCTTCCCTCTAGAAATTACACAAGTCATCTAGGTTTCTTGCTAGGCTCCAAAAATGCGCAATCGATTAGCCATCCTTCCCTCTAAAAAATGTGCAATTCATCCCAACACTGGGCTTCACCTTAGAAAATGTGCAATTCTGACTGACAGCCAAACGCTTTAGTCTAGAAATTTCTTAATTCAAGAGGGACAATCAGACTTTCTCAACCCAAAAATGAGGCAAATGTCATTCCTAGGCTTGCAGACTGTTGCATGTGATCCCAGGTGGACCGGTTCCCACCAGGACTGAGAAATCTTGATTTTCATGAATGGGCTAATTTTCTCGAAAAAGAAAGAACATCCCTTCATTTTAGGGATCCATTTTTAGTAGCTGGAGATTACATGAAAAATTCGTTTTAGAAACCTACAACCAAGTGTCGCTTCTTCCTAGATTTTTTGCATGCACGTCATGAGCCTCATCCTTATCAAAAACTTATTTATTCGGCATTGTAGAGCTCATTCCTCACATCAATCTTGGATCTTTAACATTCCACATCGCATTTAGGAGTCTTCAGCACATTCGTCTTAGTGTTTTTCAGATAAGTCTGCTTTACATGTCTTTTGCTACTTTTATGTCGTTTTCTATACTTCTCTTTGTGTGAAAGTGTTTTTCTTGGTTTCATTTAACTCATGTCATTGTCTTGATTCATGTTATCTTGTAGAAGCATTATTTCACTTTTTCATTGCATGTCATTATTCTGCCATGCATGACATTCTTTCTACATTGACGGTCATCGTTGCGGCGACTTGCTTCACACATGCTTATTTTCCTTTTTCTGAATCTTGCACTCACTATTTGCATGCATGATCATTCACTCTTGTTTTCACTCAGCTTTGCGATGCATTCAGACTTTTCGTGTTTTGATTCACTCGTTGGGGGTCTGGGCTACCTTCGCTCAGACCATTCTTTGCCCAGACCATTCTTTGCCCAGCTAGCAATGCGCATTTCTGAGAGTGAAGGATATGCCTTCTTCCTAGAAATTGCACAAAGTTGGCCCTATAGTGGCCTCAAGCCTCGCTCTACATAATTCTAAGAGGTAGTACCATGGTGGCCCCATAAATTTCTCAAATGCAATTTCTGCTTTGGATGTCCTTGCCAACTGAAACAGTGCATTGTGCAGGTTCTGTCCTCAACACGCCAGGCTAGACAATGAATTGCATAGTTCCAGTAGTTAGTTAGCCTCCTGATATCCTGAACTGTGCTTTGTGAAGTTTTGGCAGTCAATCTCCCTGCCTCCCGGTGAAAATTGTGCAATCTTCCCAGTCAATCACCCAAGTATGTTGCATGTCAGACCTTAAATTTTTTTATTTTTTTTCATCTGACAGATTGCATTCCATGAGTGTCGCTATGTCTCTAGGCATCGTACACATGCATCTGTCTCTTAGCAGTATAGGTACAATGGCTTCCAAGAGAGTAGGGTCAAAGGACAATGATGAGAGTGTAATTGGAGATGTAGTTGAGAAAGTGTATATGAGCTTTCCCATCTATGAAAACACCAAGCTCTTCATAGACAAGAATATCAAGTTGAAATGATAGGACATCAATGACATCTTCTTGAGCACATTTAAGGAGGATATGGAAGACCACAGGGTCTATGTGAACATTCACATGTCTGCCTTGTATCAGATTTCATGCAGGTATCTTGCTTTTCCATGTGTGGACATGATAGACTCGATTGTCTTGCATACTGATCCAGAGAAAATGAAGTTGAGCAGTTTCAGTGCAATGCAACTTTCTACCTTCAGGGCAAAATATTTCCAAGAGATGTATCACTTACCACATCCAGTGATCGCATTGGATACACTCTTCAGTAAACCGAGAAATTGTACAAACTCCCACGATATCTTGAAGACTTGGGTAAAAGAGCCAACCAAGTAGAGGAGAACACCTAGCCAAGTTTACAAGATGAAGCTACTGCATAATGCATACCAACTCTTGGTCATCTTCGCATGCCTCTTATATGGCCAAGAGAGCACAGAGACCTTCCTGCAGAGCTAGGTGACTCTGTTGGATCAACTGGGGAGCAAAGGAAGACCTTGCAAATGGTCTGACATGTTGGCTCTCGGGTTGAAGGAATAGGTAACAGAAGCCCAACATCTTCCCAAGGGTCAGCAAGTGAAGATATACATGTTCGCTTACATACTTGATACGACCTGTGCTCATTAGCAGTTCTTAGGCTTGGGTTGGGCATGGACACCTGTAATATATATGTCCTGCAAATATATGAAATGATGCAACTATACCTAATAACTGTAAATAATCTCAAGAGAATTACGAACACAAAATATAGAATGATTTTTTATTGATAAAAACCCTTAAGGTAGGGTAACGCTTTACAATCACTCCTTAAGGAAGGAGAACACTCCACAAGCCATATGCTTTTCAATACTATATTCCTTGACATCTCTCAATGGGGAGTTTTTAACATCTATATAGTCCTCACACATACAGCACCATGTCTCATTACCATGGGTCTCTC
>APFE031493246.1:125376-143880 GCA_000404065.3 Pinus taeda | reverse complement strand
ACACACTGGTAGAACTCGAACTCTATGAGTGGACCTTGCTCGTGAAATGCGAGTCTAACACCACCAGAGGTATCGTTCAGTCCTCAACTCTTCTTGGATTCTATACTAGCTTGATTGTAATATGTAGCATCTTCCAAGCTCTTGGTCAATTGACACACATTCCAATCCAAAGCGACACAGTTGTTTCGATTAGGGTTGATGGGTATATTGGTGCACAAGAAGTATAGTTGTCAGAGTATTAGTTTCATCTCTGGTGTTGCTTCACTGCCAGTAGGCCTGAATAGTACCCCGACAGAGTCACATAGGAACACAAGCATGGCTCCGCTACCAGCGACACTGGTTAGTACCCTGGCGTAGTTACTTGCATCACCTCTCTGTGTAGGAAGCCTTTCTCTTCTTTTGCCTTATTCATTTTCCATTGATTTTTTTCACTTTTCATTTTTTCATAACTGTGAATAGCAATTATGCATTTCAGAGGCAAAAGAGGGATCCCGACTTATTGAGAGCAAAAGAGGTTGTTCCCGTAGAGAAGTAGTTTATTATACCTCTGAAGTACATGTTAAGATTTGCCCCCTCACCTTACTCTACTTGATTGAGCTAACAAGGGTTAACCCAAAAACAACCAACTAGAGTAGGTGACACTAGTTAGCATGCAAGCGTTGTTTTTTCACCAAGGTTCACTTCGAACAGTACATATTTTCCATTGACGTATCATGGGCTAAAAGTAACAAGTTCTTCATACAAAGACAAGATGACATATAACCAAGTAGAAATAGATGTACAAGTCCTCTTGGACTTTACCTACCTTGTTTGAAGAGTCATACACGGTTTCATGAGAAACTAACCTATGAACAAAAATAAAAAAGAAAACAAACAACAAAGCAAAGAAGCAATAGAAATAAAAGCAAAAGAAAAGCGAATAAACAAACAAGCAAGAAGAAAAAAACAAACAAAGCAAGTAAGCAAACAAGCATGTGAGCAAACAAAATGAAAGAAAACACTACTCCTACTCCTAAGCTAATGATGCATAGGCCTTATCACGTGAAGTGATATTTCCAATGTAGCTACCAGCGCATTGGTTGACCCATGTTGGTGAAGGCTTGGTCCACCAGCAACATAGTTGTGTGAACCAAAAAACATGAAAGATATAACAATGAAGATAAACAGACTTCATGTTTCAAAGTGCATAGAGGATATAGGTAAGTGGAAGTATATGATGAGTAGTCTGTGGACATATCATGGTGGTGTGTGACACTACGTGCAGTTGTGAAGCATATGCACATTCTTGACTGTGACATGCAAGCAAACGAAAGAAATAAATACAACTTACATCATCCATGTGTGCTTGCAATGTAATATTCCTCCAATGCATGAGCGATAGGATAGTGTAGTTCAAGTGGAGGAAGCATGAATTATGTGTGATATTGATCTTTAATGCATAAAGATGAGTTATCAGGAGCCTCAGGTGATTGACTAATTTCCTTATTGGAGGTGAAACCAACTTCTGGAGAGCGAGGGCCTAACATAACCATCAGCTTGGGCTAAAGTGCCTCTACAGTCTGAGGTGTTTCAGCTTCATCGTCAGATAGATCATCATAGACCGATGTCTTCGAAAAATCAATTGTGATAGAATCATGGTCGTGATTGAAAATGGGAGTAAATGGTTCATGATATGCACGATAAAAAGAAAATCAATGACTTCACTGGCATCCTCCTGATCTGATGAATAAAATAGAGGGGTGGATGAAAAGCGAGCAAATTCATCCTCTATGTTTTTGAAAAAGGAAGATGAAAAATCAAGTGGATTTTCAATGAATAACTTGTCCTCTCCATCGTCAGATGATGGACTGACATCCGGTGTGTCTTCTGAGTGATCAACAATGGGTGCATCGATAGATGAAGATACACATACAAACTCATGGATGAAAGCTTTATCAAAGATGTCAAGAAGGAATGAAGGGGGCTCAGACAAGAGGGAGTCATCCTTCACCGAGTGTTGATTTTGAAGCTCCCACTCATACTCTTCACGACTGATAGCACATGTGGGTTGTGTAGCACCAACTCCATCAGTGGCTTGATCCTAATTTGCAATAAGTGTAGATTCTGAAATGGAAAAACACAAGATAGTATCATCTAGAGGATTATCCAAGTATGAAGACAGAGGTTGTGGAACAAAATGCATATGGCAACTAGATGCACGCACAACCAAATCTGCGTGAAAATTAAGAAAAGTGATGTTGGGAGGATTTGACAGTTGAATTAGTGTGTGAACATGATCCTCAACATCACTCTCCAGTGGTGGAGATGTTTGATTAGGGGATGTCAGACGATCACTTGTGACAGAGACCTTCTCCATATGAGATTGCACAGCTCCATCACTAAATAATGTTGAGCGAGGCTTGATTTCAAACATCTTCTTGGGACTAGGAGATTTCTTAGCAAAATACTCGAATCAGTCCCAAAGATAGAAAAATTTCATCTGGTTATTCAGATCTTGAACTGCAAGTCACAAAAGCACTACCAAAAAGTCCATATTCGATTCATATTGAGCCTTCAATTGTTGTAATAGTTTTTGGTCAAGATGTTCTGGATCAAACTGATGGAAAGTGTCTTCAATGAGATCACAGAAGTGCTCAAGTGAGTGCACACTACCAGCTGGTAGGTTGCACATCCACCGATGTGGAGATTCATGAAGTGTGTATGCAAGCAACAAACTAGCCTGTTCGTCAGAACATCAGTCTTCCGCATGAAGCATGGAGAGAAAGTCATGTAAGAACTGAGGCCAGGCCACTTTTTTTTCAACATCATATGTGTAAGTGGACAAGAGATCGAAAAACTCCCTCGTGATGGTGACATCTTCGGCATTCAAAAAAAATTATGGAGGGAGGATAGTGCAAGAATCCATGATAGATGTGCAAAGGTTCAAAACAAGATGAGAGGACACAGCTTGTCATCTGGCCCTCCTTCTAATGCCAGAAATGTTGACGGTGCTAGTCCCGCCAACATGTTAGTGGATCCTCCCCAGTAAGATGTCCCAATTAGACCTCATACCATTTGGTGTAGGAGTCCCAATAGTTGGTTGTAGGGTAATGCCTTGATCGCGATTTCGCACAGAGGCAAGTAAGATAAATCTATTGGAAGGAAGGATGTGATGGTTGCAGTGAGCTAAGGAAGTTTCCTGAGAGTTTCTAACACATAGGGGTTGAGATGAGTGCACCACTTGGAAACCTGTGATAGCACGGAGTTAAGAAGGGAAAAACATGAACAAAAATGCATCACAACATGAAAGGCAAGTTAGCTAGTAATCCAAAGTGATGATTAAACCAACAACACATTTCAGAAAGATTCATACATACATACACAGATAGCTATACATGCATGCGTCATCAAATAGATACATATATCATTTAGAGTAAACCAGATAGCTGAAATACAATACAACATATGCATGAAACGTGATGTCTCTTATTATATAAATAAGTGTAGGTTCCAGTGATACAATACATCCATGTCCAACCACTAGTTCTGATAGCGAAATGTTATAGCCACAACGTCCTACTCCTCCAAAGGGATGTATTATATCTGTGCAGTGGAGAAGCCAAGGCTCATTACAATATTGTCGAAGCTCTCTCCAATATAGTCTTATAGGAAGCTTAGATAACCAAAAGCATTTACAATGATTTATGAGGGACTATTTATAGAAAATGGTGGGGTGACCCTTGACATTCCCCTTTGTGACAATTCATCTACACTCATGACTCTTAATATACTCTATGAATGTTACATCCAACTATCTACATGACTTACATTTGACATGGTGTTACATTACAATGCACATGTACCCATGTGAGACAAAATTGCTTGAGCAAGCGATGCTAGACATCACTAGGACTCGGATAGCCATGGAACAACAACTCTTCAACATCTTCCTCGTGGTTGATTGAAGCTAATTGATGCCAAGATCATTATTCTGTGATGGTGTTTGTGTGCTCCAAGGTGACATCCTTCTGAAACCTAAATCTTTCCTCCACAGCATCTGGGTACACTACTCGGTCTCCTCTGTCCAACTTATCTGAAAGCATGTGCATCATTGTCTTCAAAGCAGCCGGACCAAAAACATAATTTCGCATGACGCCTGCACTGATTGGAAAGACTGGGTTGGTCGCTATGCGCATCAACTCGTCGAATTATGATTCAAGTCTAGTCAAACTTATGCCTTTGCCTTCACCAGGGTGAGAGTCCCAATGGATGGGATCGCATGTGCATGCACCACAACATTCATACTCTTTAATACACATGCATGCGAAGTGTATAGACTAGTGACGAGTTGTGAGAGCTCTTCATAGTTCTGGATGTGACGAGTTGTGAGATCTCTTCATAGTTCTGGATATGACTCTGAATACGTGCTTTCAGCTTAGCTTCTATGCTCTTCATTATCTTAGGCAAGTGATCTGAAATGGGCCACCTAAAGGCTTCTTGTCAACTTGCAAGAACCTCTCCCACTGCAAAGCTTATATATTCCCAAGATCTATGCTTATGATTGATAATTTGCGGAATTAAGTACTTGAAATATGTGTATGCTTGTGTTTGTTTTTAAATTGTTCAAGTTAATTATGTACATTTGCTTATTCTCAAATAAAACTCACAATAGTAAAGAATGCAACAAATAAGCATCATATACATAATAGCAAGATGCAACAAATAAGTAAACCACATAGACATCAAGTTTTATATAGAGTCCACCCAGATATCTTGGGCTACGTCTCCTTGAGCTCTAATCAACTCGATTCGGCTCTTTGGGATTATGGCTTCAATTCCTTTACAACTTCCACACTCAACTCCATTGGCTTACAACTGAACCTATGGGCTTAGAACGCCATCTTATCCTGCTGGCTGTATATACTCTATATACAAATCTAGGCTTCTCTGGACTAGATTCCTTCAATCAGCACTTTGGGCTATCTTGAGCTCACGTCGTGCACAAACTCCCTCAAAATTATTTTACTGTCTCTGGAATTCCTTCTTCTATCTTCAACACACATCAGACACCAACAACATCTTGATCATTTGATCTCTTTATTGTTCTACAAATTCACTACAACATCATGTCTCTTGGAAGTCTGCTTTGAGCTGTCTAGCTTAGAGGCTCTACCTCCAACCTTTGGTGGCTATGCCTCTGTCAAGCCCCCAACGTCTGGCCGCTCTTTGTGTCAAGTGCTCTGGCTCTTTGGCTCTCGGGCTGTCTATTTGGCTTTGATCATATCCTACACTGCACCGAGCCTTTGTCACTCCACAGAATGTCTCTGCGCATCACTCAACATTCTCTTTCTCTTCCTGAGTATTCACTAAGCATACCTGGGCTTTTCAAGCTTCTCAGAGCTCCCTCTGAGCCTTCCCTCATCAAATCCTTGTCAATCGTGTTCTCTATGCCTTTGTAACACTTCAACTATAGTCGCCTAATGCATGGAAGCCCGACTGTTTTCTTACAGGAAGAAGTTTACAATTGGAATGGAGCCAGCGGGCATGGGAACCTGATCATTAGCCTGGCTCCTGCAATCATCCCTAATTCAAACACATCATGGCAATACACAGGAAAACTAATGAAAACCCATCATGGGGAATTTTGCCGAAACTCAAACAATATAGAATTTCCCTATAATCCTCTCGGATCTGGGCTCTGATCACATATCGCAATCCCACTGCTAATCTTCCTTCAATCCGACGGTTTGTATCCAACCTAAACCATCAAGTAGTCCACTCGATCTCCATTGTTGATCCATGATCTCCCACCCAACGGCTGACAGCCATTTCGAGTGGTCTATGTGGATGGATATTACCCACCCGAAAAAGAAGTTTTCTCTCTCCTACGGTGTGCTACGTGTTGGCCAGTGTATGGGATCAGGAAGAGCCTCTCCAATACCACTTACTACCTGAAGTCCGCCTGAAATACTATTTACCACAGAACTCAAATTATATAAAGTCGTATTTATGAACCTTTCAGGTCCGCCATTCTATCGCAATATCACAATATTACATTGTATGTGGCCAAACATCAATACACGGGGAAATACAAACAAATCCGCAAAAATCGGACATCAAATATATTTAAATCGCATCCATAATCCCTATCGGGTCTGGCCTTTATCGCATGTCGCATACTCAAACGGCCCCTTTGTATTGTGCGATCCAATCGTCGGTCCAATCACAACCATTGATCCCTTTTATCCATCTGATGGCTATAATCTCTCATTGCAATCGGCCCATCTCTTTATTCATAGGTCGCATGTGCATTGGCCTTTGTGCTATTTGCGATGTGATTCACCGATCGGCGATCGTCATTATCGCATATCACACAATTGCATCCTCACAAATTGCAATGCTACGGGTCATGGTCCTCAACCTTCTCTGATCCCCAATCAGCGATCATATTCTGACAGTTAATCTGTGCACTCGATCCAATGGTCCACGTGAAATCGTTGGTTGCTTATCGCAAAACCTTTATTCCCTGACTAAGTCTTCCCCTTTGGATAATTGCAATGCAATATATCCATTTCTCCGATATAATACATATTTGTGATTCGATGAAAGGTTGTCGATGCAATAATATTTAAGGGACTTCCACTAAAACATATTTACCCTTAAGTCCACTTTAATGAGAAAAGTCCTCCTTTTCTAAGGATACTGGGAAAATTTATTTTTACAATAACTCCTTCATCTGGAGTCGATTTTAGCCCATCCAAATTGCATTAGATTTAGAATGAATAGATCTATGCAATGATACTATTCCCAAGAACATCTCTTGACTTTAATTTTCCTCTGTGAGGAATATTTTTAGACTTGGAAGTCTATTACTAGAACTATTTTGGATCACGCCTTCCCACTAAAAATCTTTTGGACTCCAAAAGACTTATGTCCTAATATGAATAGTAAATGAGAGTACCTCACCCTCTTCTTTTAGCGTCCATACACTTACCTTACATAGTGTCTCTGAACCAAGGCCTTTGAACACTCCCTTCCTGGATGTGCTTGTCCTCCTAGGAAGGAATTTCTTCCTCCTTGACTTCCTGTAGAACTCCTGCTGAGAAGGTCACAAAAGGTAGTTTGAACTTCTCTGCCTTGATCATTGATCCAAGGTGACTCAAACCAATGTGAAGTTACATCTGCTTCACAAAATTTTCATTTGTACCTGTTTGACATACTGTCAACAACAACTGTTAACAAAAACAGGATTACAGACAACAACTGGATGGCCTAAACTCCTGCTTCAACAAAAGAAAAATATTTCACATCTTGTGAACACCTCCATGTCTTTACATCTACATACAAATGATTGACTAGATAATAAGCCAAGAGGACATGCCTTTAAAACAATTGAACCTTCAACTCAAGCATGTATAAAAAGAATTCTAAAGTTCTTTTTTAAAGATGAAACACTTCATCATCATCTCCATCTTCGAGACCAAATCAACTTTTCCCAAGTCAATATTGCATGCGTGTTTACAGCAAAGTAATCAACCCTTCATGTAAATCACACATACATGTTCAAATACAAGGAAATCGTCAACATCCCTATGTTCATGGATATCATGCTTATGCATGCATTTCATCTTTCAACTTTCACTCAAGCACACTGTACTTTCGAAGCTAAAATGAATATAATGTTGCAGCAATAAAGTGAGTCTCCTACTCAAATTTTCCATTCACCTTCTTGGTAAAACCCTGCAACTTGCATTCCATTAAAAAAGAAATGAAAATAGATGCATTATATCAATAAACATGCAATATTAATTGAATAAGAATTCTAACAATTTCTTACTAATCCATTTCAAAGGTCCTTCTTTATCTGCACATCAGCATCAACATGTGAATCATCTTGAAACACATCAATCATGGAATCTTCCGTTCCATTTTTGCCATTTTCTTTTTCCACCTTCTTCAACTTTTGTGGAAGCATTGTTGGATTCAGAGTCCAACATTTTGCAGCAACATGTCTGTGCTTATGGCAGTAAGTGCAATGGATGCGCACCTTCTTGACAACATGACTTGCCTTGTCTAGTGGACCTTTGGATTCTTGATTCTTTTCCTTCAAAAGTTTCTTGCATGTGGCCATTCTATTCCAACATCTGGAAACACTATGGTTATCCAAACCACCAAAGGAACAAGAAATTCTTTTCCAATGCTTATATGGAAATTTATCATGCTTAACATAATCAAAAGAAATATGATTAGAACCATATTTATACCTTTCTTTTTCACTTTTATTACCTTGATGAGGAGGTGAATGAAATGAAGAAGTGGCTCCCTTTGGAACACCATCAACCTCTTCAATGGTTTCAGAGTTTCCACAACTCTCTGGTTCAAGTGTATGCTTATGAACACCTTCTTCCTGAAAATGATGTTTCAAGCTATGGCATTCCCCATGAATACAATGTTCACATTCTTGAGGTAAAAGACCTGAAATGAAACTCCTTCTTCAAACATTTGCAATTGTCTTCATGGCACTTTGGAAATTTCTACATAAGATTGTCCATAGCCAAGACGCAAATACTTAGGCCTTTCCTCAACCATTATTGGCTCGACAATACCTTGAGCATGTTTTCCCAAGCCTTTTCCTTCATAGACCATCTTGGACATTAACTTGGAACCTATGCCTCTAGTATGAATTTGAAAAGAACCAACTTAATCATTCTTAGAGGAATTCTAAGACAAACTGGAATTTTTTACCTCTTCTTCAAGCTAATACTTAACCAAGGCTTCCTTGGCAACAAAGAGATGTTTCTCCAACTCATGCACCCTTTCCAGGTTCATATTTTCAATATGATGTTGTATCTCCATTTCATGTAATTTGTTAGAAAGTAATTGCTTCTCTTCCTTCATGGAATTCAACTGTTGTTGTAGTATGATGCTCTTCCTTCCATCCTCATACATTTCTCTCATGATGTCCATCATGATGAAAATGTCTTGCTTCATGTGTTTGTTAAAGAATCTTGTGATTAAGGAGGCACTTGTAGAATTTGTCATTATGCAAATGAACAAAAGAATTTCAAACAAGAATAACAAAGAGCTTATTTAAGCAACCTTTTGCAACAAACCTCTTGTGGTTCAAGGATTTCCTTGAGGTCCTTTGGGATAAGAAGAATGCCTTCGACCCTTCTTCCTTCTTGTCCTCTCCTGGACATAGCTATCAAAAACTTTGACCTATGCAAACTCACACAATAGCCAGTCTACAAACAAGAATACAATCTATTAGTCAAGGATTCAACTATTAAACACCTTTTAGACAAGAAAGCAAATCAATTTCTTTGTCAATCAAGAATTCTAATCTGATACCACTTGCATCATGATGCCATCTTCTTCCTGATATCACCTTCTCTAATATAGCTTGATCTGGTATAACTTTGCTCTGATATCACCTTCTTTGAAGGTGGGGTTAATCGACGTGATGCTCTGATATATGGCTCTGATAACACCTGATCTGAAATGGGGCACTTAAAGGCTTCTTGTCAGCTTACAAGAACCTCTCCCTCTCCAAAGCTTATATATTACCAAGATCTATGCTTAGGATTGAGAATTTTCATAATTAAGTACTTGAAATAGGTGTATGCTTGTGTTTGTTTTTAAATTGTTCAAGTTAATTATGTACATTTGCTTAAGCTAAAATAAAACTCACAATAGTAAACAATGCAACAAATAAGAATCATACACCTAATAGCAAGATGCAACAAATAAGAAAACCACACATACAACAAGTCTAATATGGAGTTTAGTTGGATATCTTGGGCTACATCTCCTTGATCTCTAATCAACTCGATTAGAATCTTTGGGATTATCCCTTCAATTATTTACAAGTTCCACACTCAACTCCATTGGTTTACAACTAAACCTATGCGCTTAAAATGCCATCTTATCTCGTTGGTTTTCCATACTCTATAGACAGTCTAGTCTTCTCTACACTAGAATCCTTCAATCTGCGCTCCAGGCTATCTTGAGCTCCTGGCTTGCACCAACTCCCTCAGAATTCCTTTATTGTCTCTAGAATTCCTTCTTCAATGTTCAGCACACATCAAACACCAACAAGAACTTGATCATTTGATCTCTTTGTTGTTCTGCAACTTCACTACAGTATCATGGCTCTTAGAAGTATGCTTTGAGCTCTCTGTTTCCACGATTCTTCCTCCAACCTCTAGTGGCTATGCCTCTATCAAGCCTCCAACCTTTGGTGGCTCGTTTTGTCAAGCGCTTTGGCTCTGCGCTCTTAGGCTCTTTGTTTGGCTCTGATCAACTCCTATGCTTCACCGTGCTTTCCTCAATCCGCAGACTGTCTCTGCACATCACTCGGCATTCTCTTACTCTTCCTGAGTATTCACTGAGCATCCTTGGGCTTCTTGAGCTTCTGAAAGCTCCCTCTGAGCATTCCCCCATCGGATGGCTATCAACTATTTTCTCTATGCCTTTGTAACACTTTAGTTACAGTCACCTAATGCACAGAAGCCTGACTGTTTTCTTACCTGAAGCAGTTTATAATTTGAAAGGAACCTGAATTCCAACACGTCATGGAAATACACAAGAAAACTAACGAAAACCCATCATGTGTCATTTTTCCAGAACTCAAATAATATATAATCACCTCTACAATCCTCTCAGGTCCAGGCTCTAATCGCATATCACAATCCCACCGTTGATCTACCTTCAATCTGACGGTTTGTATCCAACCCAAAACATCAAGTAGTCCTCTCGATCTCCACCGTTGATCCACGATCTCCCAATCCAACAACTGACAGCCATTTTGGGTGGCCTACGTGCACGAAGATTACCCACCCGAAAAAAGGTTTTGTCTCTCTTATAGTGTGCTACGTGTCGGCTAGTGTATGGGATCGGGTGGAGCCTCTCCAATACCACTTACCGCCTAAAGTGTCCCCAAAATACCCTTTCCCATGGAACTCAAATAATATAAAGCTATATTTATAAGCCTTTCAGGTCCGCCATTCTATCGCAATATCACATTGTATGTGGCCAAACATCAATACACGAGGAAATACAAAGAAATCGGAAAAAACCAGACTTCAAATATATTTAAATCACGTCCATAATTCCTATTAGGTCCGGCCTTTGTCGTATGTCATATACCCAAATGGCCCCTTGGTATTGTACAATCTGATCACTGATCCAATCACAACCATTGATCCCTTTTCTCCATCTGATGGCTATAAGCTCTCATTGCAATCATCCCATCACTTTATTCACAGGTCTCATGTCAATTGGCCTTTGTATTGTTTGTGATGTGATTCACCGATCGCTAATCAGTGTTATCGCATGGTCGCAAGTTGCAATGCCATGGGTCATGGTCCTCAACCTTCTCCGATCGTCAATCATTGATCATATCCTAACCGTTGATTAGCGCACCCAATCCAACATTCCACATGCAATCGCTGATCACTTATAGCAAAACCTTTATGCCTCAATTAAGTGATACCCTTTGGAT
This sequence comes from Pinus taeda, assembly GCA_000404065.3. Classification (NCBI taxonomy): domain Eukaryota; kingdom Viridiplantae; phylum Streptophyta; class Pinopsida; order Pinales; family Pinaceae; genus Pinus; species Pinus taeda. The sequence goes on along the minus strand of APFE031493246.1, from coordinate 132,398 downwards.
AATTGTGATGTGGCATATCCATTTCTCCGCTATAATACATATTTGCAATCCCATGAAAGGTTGTTGATGCGATAATCTTTAAGGGACTTACGTTAAAACATATTTACCCTTAAGTCCACTTTAATGAGAAAAGTCCTCCTTTTCTAAGGATATTGGGAAAATTTCCTTTTACAATAACTCCTTCATGTGGAGTACATTTTAACCCATTCAAATTGCGTTAGATTTAGAATGAAGAGATATATGCAATGAGACTATTCCCAAGAGCATCCCTTAACTTTAATTTTCCTCTATGAGGAACATTTTTAGACATGGAAGTCTATTACTAGATCCATTTTGGATCACTAAGTGAAGTCGGGCTCCCTTGTATCTCATCATCCATGTTTTCATGTAATAAGAAAAAACATGCACGTTCAACAAGATACGTGCTCTTCTAGCACATCATTACTGCAATCCATTGAGATGGAAAAATGCCTTATGCATGTTACCAAACTTGGAATACAATGCCCGCCTAACTGGGTCAAGGGATAATGCTTCATCTAGTATTGCCTTCTTCATTTCATCTTGGGCAGATGTTGTAACAAGCTCTCCTCCTTTCTTAGCCATCTGAAGCTCCTTAGCCATTCACTTATTCTCAGCTATCAACAGCTAAACACTTCGGTAGCATCGGCCAAGGTTTTTGTATGTTCACACTCATTAGACATGATCACTCATTCTTCAATTTGCACATGAGATGTTTGATCATCCAGAGTCGACACTTTGTGAGACTACAAAATTCTATGTTCAAACTTGTCGAATGATATGTCACACATCTCTCCTTCCAACTAACCTCCAAGGATCTCATTGCCTCCTAGTCACTTGATACTTGCTCATTTTCTTGATGTGGTGAAGTGGGTAAGTCAACCTTTTGGTGATGAGGCATGAGGTCAATGTCTTGTTCCAATTCATGTTTCTCCATATCCATATCCAATTGTTGAAGTGCTTTCTCTATCTCTTAACTAAAGTCATACTCCCATGATGGTTCACCCTATCTACTTGATGTGAGCTATTTTGATGAGTCCACTAACTTTACGGGCACTATTTCATCCATTTTCACATGTTGCACCCCCTCCTGTACGTGTTGCTACTGTGCTTCCCACTCCTATTTGTGTAGCTCTTGTTCCTTACAAAGTTGCTCCTTAAATTCATGCAACCCCTTCTCTGTTTCCTCCATTCTCTTCTTGTCTCTTTTCCTTTGTGTGATTTTCTCGTCGCATTGTTGCCTCTTTTCCTGTATAGCCATAGCTTCTTTCTCCACAACTGGATCTGCTCATAACTTGCAACTTTTCTCTTCCTCCATGTGATCGAAAATATTCCTCTTACGCTTATCATGCACTTGTATGCTTTCCTCTGGTGATGATGTTGTTGCTGCTTCTGGTGCTCTTGGGGATGTTGCTTCATTTTTCTTCTCTAACCACTGCACAACGAAGCCGACCTATTCATTGGGTCTAGAGAAACTGTAGCAATATCTCAATGGGTCCTCCTTTGCCCAATGAAATGCCCCATAGATCTAGTTAAACTGTACTCTGGCGCAGTGATATTTCACAAGCTAATGGGGGTCATACAGATTGTAACTCCAAAGGTTGAATGGATATGTCTTCATCTATTCTACTTTGGCATCCACATGCTTGGAACTCTGTATCTCGTATAAGCCGATGTGCAGCGGAAGAGTAGGCAAGGTGCCTTCTTCTTCTGGTGTAGCCTAGCTATCAATCCTACTGAAATGTGATATGCTACTTCCCACATGACAAGTACGTCCAAGGAAAACTTTGCTAGAACATGCAGAGGTTTCTTCGTGTTGTACATTCATATGAAGGTGTCGGATGGTGAGGCATACCAATCATTTATGTCCATCAGTGCCTCCATTTTCTCCTTCGATATGCAGGGTGGATCTTGTTCAAATATCATCTGGTAAACTTAGGTGACAAAATGGTCAGACATCCACGTGATAAATCCTCTGAAGGTGCATTCAGAGAACAACTTACAATAAGTGTTCATGGTAGTCTACGTCATGACCATGACCACTACAAGCCTATGAGCTCCTGTTGGGCACATATTGTATCTAAGATGTAGGCTGGCATGTAGATATCTACTTGAATACCTTTGAGCGACTGTCGAGCCCTTGTTACATGTTCTTTTAGCTCATGAGAGAACATGCTAGACCGGTTACATGGTTTTCCTTGTCTGGCGATTTGGTCCAGCATGATTACCCAACTCTGTGGCAAGGTTTCCATGCTTTCTTAGCCATACAGTCGACATGCAAAGATGACCACGTATTGATATGCCTTCCGCAGTAACTTCATCTTGTAGATCTAGTTGGGTGTCATCATGGATTGAGCCGGCTCCTTCACCCAGTTCTTCAGATGGTCTCTGGAGTTGGCATTACTGCTTTGTATGTTGAAGGGAGTCTTCATGATGACCATGCACTCTGACATCTGATACATCTCATCATAATCCTGTGCACTGAATGTTTCAATCTTCATCCCACTAACACCGCTCAATGTCATTGTCTTAGGATTTGTGTGCGAGACGATATAGTCTATCATGTCCACACATGGGAACACAGGGTATCTACATGAAATCCAGTACAAGCCATACTTTTGAATGTTCACATACACCTAGAGGTCTTCAAGGTCTTCCCCAAATGTGCATGGAAATTCATCATTGACCTCTTGCAATTTCACCTTGATGTCCTTGTGTAGAAACAACTTGGTATCTTTATAGATTAGTAGACATGCAAATGCTCACTCAACTACTGCTCCAGTGGCACTTCCGTAAGTGTCCTTTGATCCTACTCTCTCAGAGGCCATTGATTCTATACTACTAAGAGGAAAATGAACACCTGAAATATCTAGAGATAAAGTGACATGCATGGAAAGAAATCTGTCAGCAAAAACGAAAGAAAATTCGGGGAACAACATAACACATACTTGGGGAAAGACTGGAAAGGATTACGCATTTTCTTCTGGGAGGCTGGGAGGCTGAGTGACTGGCTGTTAGAATTATGCAAAAGGAATTATGGGCTATCTAGGAGGCATGACAGGTTATTGGAATTACACAATGTGCAATTTAGGCTGACTGTTGACCACTGGAATTGTGAATTGCGTAATTCCAGCTAGCAATGGCTGTAGACTCACTGACTACATTACACAATTTTCTGGGACAACAATCATTGTCCCTAAGGATTGTGCAAAGTAGGCCTGGGAGACATCTGTTAGGCACAAATGTGAATTTCTAGAGAGGAATACATAACCTTCCTTCACTGGATTATTCAATGTTGTCTTAGTCAGGAAGAGTCCAGGGCAAGGCTCCCCAAACTCACCGATGGGCAACTGAAAGCAAATGTGAAAGTGAATGCATGGAGATAGTGAGTGAAAGGATAAGTGATTAATCATGCATGCAAACATTGGATGAAAGATTCAGAAGATGGAACAACATGCATGAGGGGGAAGCGAGTCACTGAATTAGAGACCGTTCGTGCAAAACATTTTCATGCATGTGACAATAGTGAGATGGAAACAAAAACTGAAACGGTGCTGTTAGAAGCTAGTATGCATGTAAATGATGGCAAGCATTCAAAGAAATCAAGCAAACAACACTCACACAAGTGAAAATACAAAAAGCAACAAAAATGTTGAAAAAGACAAGTTGAGACCACTTACCCATGAATAGTTGAGCCAGATGTGTCGAAGAGTCATGGATGTGTTGTGGGATGTTAGATCCCCAAGATTGATGTGAAGGAATGAGCTCTAAAGTGTCGAATAAATAAGTTTGAAGCTCATGACACACATGCCACAAATATAGGAAAAATCAAGACTTGGAGGAAAGATTCTAAAATGATCTTACATGTAACCTTCGACTATTAAAAATATATCCCTGAATCATGGGATGCTTTTTCCATGTTTCCTTTCGTTTCCAGGAAAAAGAAAGTTGTGCATGCAAGTCAAGCTTCCTTGGTCCCGAGTTGAACTGGTCAACCCAACTACACATGCAATAGGCTTCTCAACTACTAGGAGAAAATGAACATCTTTGGATGGGAGTTGGGCTGGCTACCCAGAGGATTTACCCAATTTCTAGGCAGAGTAGTTGATTGTTGCTCAAGATTGCGCAAATTATGGGTTGAGAAACCGTACTGGGCAAAAATTGTGCAATTTTGAATGTGAAGGTTAAATCATAGATTTGTGTAATTCTAAAGCCCAATAAGCCGCGAGATAGAGTTGCAAAATTTCTGGATGGAAGGTTGGTTGCCCTCCAGAATTGCACAATTTCTTAAGGGAGATGCTTATCCTACAACTGGACCAAGTTCGGGAGAACAACTTATGAGGGGAGTGCATTAAGCTTTGATATACAGGTTGTCTTTCTACAAGAACATCACTGAATCTTGTGTACTTGAGGAAGAAAGACATGCTGTTGTGAGAGGTTGGTAGGGAGGCTCCAAAACGAAGCTAAGGCAAAATTTTGGAGGGTCGTTTTAGCCTCTACAACTACTTATTTTCTCCTTTCAAGCTATTTGAACCTTTTAATTGCATGAATTAAATGAAAGCATGAAAATTATGTCTTGGGTCATTTTGCCTCTTGCTACAACTATATTTTGATTCAAACTATCCATCATTAAGCACTCTTTATTATCAAACACTAACTTATAGTGTTCCTCCATCATCTATCCTATAGAAAGTAGTTTCTTCTTAAATGTTGGTGTGATCAAAGTGCACTCAATTAACTTCTTCTTAACATGCAATGCTAGGATTGCAAATTCTCCTTTCCCTTTCAGTTCAGAAACACTATGATAATAAAATATGACTTCACCAGAATAATTTCCATTAATTTTGGTAAAACAATCCTCTTGAGATGTCATATGAGTTGAACATTGATCTGAATGTGGAATATTAGTTTTTTATGCGAAGATCCTCATAAGAATATAAAAATATGTTTTAGGTTTGTACTCCAAAATAGCAAGTAAAACACTAAATGGTACCATGCATCAATCAGTAATAACTAGTTATTGTTAAAGGCATTAACTCCTCTTAGGCTAAATCTCCTTGGATCCTCTCTAATGGCGTGGCCCCTTCTCATTATGCTCAATGTTTAGAAGAAGAAGAGTACATAAAGAGTTAAGAAATGTAATGAATAGTTTCTCCTATAAAGAAGCAAACTTTTGCAAGTGTTATCACTCCATATACATGCTAACCTATAGTCAAACATGTAAAATTTCAGCAAAAAAAGGCATATTGAACCAATATTCCATACTACAACTTCAAAGAGCATCAATAATACCACAAACTAGTTGAAGTACATAAAAAATTCTCTCCTCCAAAAAAAATAGAGAAAACATGAAGAAAAGATACAACATTGATGTAATAGTTGTTACAAAAAGCACATGGAGGCTAGAAAAACCCTGCAATGTCATCACCATCTTCAAACTCCTCCATAAACTGATTCAAGTCTCTACTTGACCATGGTACCCATAGATTTCAACCTCCAAAAATCTTATCTAGAAGTGCTCCTTTAATTTGGAGACCTACTCCAATGAGTCATGAATCTGCAAAAATGGCTACCTAGGCTGTTTTTGCACCCAATTTGGTAAAAAATTGGAGATGTTATGACCTCTCCTAGTTTCTCCATTATTTGCTCTATAAATTGTACAAAATCTGGCAGAATCCTATAATTTCACCCCATTTTACATTAACAGGCCACCAAATTCACCAAAAATCTGGGCAAATTTGTCGAATGGTTAATTTAGGTGTCGAAGCCTAAAAATAAAAATATTTTTCAAATGGGGTCGTTAGCTCCCAGCGCTGGCCCCTTACCTCCGGTGGTCACATAAAATGCTAGTGGTTTTGACTTAAGGCAATCACATTACAGGTCGTTACATAACCACATGGCCTGGCGGTTTTCCCCTATGGTTCAAGGTATAGATGATGGTGGTTTAACGTTTGGAGTGTTCACATGGCATACACCTTGTGGTTAGGAGCTAGTGGTCACGTGATGATGGTTGGTGGTGGCAGTCAAAGTTGGCAGTCACATAAACTGTGCGAAGGTGTTCATATGTGATAGAGACCTCAACGGTTAGACATTAGTGGTCAGACAACAACGGTCGCTGGAGGCGGATAAGCTGGTAGCCACGCCATTGTTCACATGGGCGGCTAGACTGTGGGCTGGCCCCATGTGACTAGCGCGTTCTCGAAACTTTGCACCCACCTTATTTTAGATACATCATGCAAACTATAGGGGTAAGAACTGCTTTTGTGGTGTAATGTTAACGACTCTTGTTGTGTGTTGGGAGGTCACATGTTTGATCTTCGTTGCCTCTGCTTGGTCGATAACAAACTTTTGGTGGCCACTTGGGATGCCATGTGGTAGCCTTCAGCTGGGCCACATGTCATCCCATGGTTGGCCACCAAAAAAAAAACGTGGACCACTATTAACTTTCCACTTGAACCACTAACAAGGTGCCACTTGGAACCACCCAATTTACTAAGGGATGTTACACTGAAATTTGTCACCTTGACTATCTGCAGTCTATATGGCCTCATCAATAGCCACATTGTCCTCTTTGTCAAGCCCCATACCTCTGCTCTTCATGTCAAAACTTCAAAGAGAGAGAAAGTCACTTGAAAACATGTTTATCTCTGGGTACGCAGGTTCTCTCTACCTTGCCTGCGTGTACGCACTCCAAATACACTAGAACTGCGTACTAATACGCTCTGTAAACTAAAGCTAGGGTGCGTACCCCTGTAAAGGTCAAAAGGCGCAAGTTTCATCTTTAAAAAGTTACTTGTGGTCACTTCTAGAGCCTTCTAGAAGAGTTTTTGACGTGTATTGAGCGCCTCCAGATGGTTCATGCATCCCTATGATAGAGGAGCTTATCCATCAAGAGAGGAGCTACCCCATCCAAAAGAGGGAGTATCCCATTGATGTTGGAACTGAATAACCTCCTCTAGAATACTATAAATACAGGCATTGGGCCATGGGAGGGAAGGTTGAAA
>APFE031493246.1:85080-125366 GCA_000404065.3 Pinus taeda | reverse complement strand
AATGGGCGGTAGTATTAGATAGATGGTATTAATAAAACCCACGGTATTGGCCCGTGGTATTGCAAGTATGAGTCATATATAAAGGATAGAGACTCCCTGCGAGGAGCATCGTGTCTTGTTTTGTAATCGAGCTCTGCTCTATTGGAGGTTGCCCCCTCGAAGAGGCCTGTGAACAATTCTCTCTGAGTAATAAAATCATTGCTATTCTGTGTTCTGGGTATATTTTCTTCGCATATTCTGTGTTCTGGGTATTTTTTCTCGCATATTCTCTGTTCGGTATTACTTTGCAGGTTAAGAAGCATAACAGCATAGTTTAGTATTTTTCTATTAATGAAATGAAGTGTTTTTCTACTGCATCTTTGTGTTTATGATTATATTCATAAGATGTTTTGTTCCTGTTTAAGTTCGGATCAGTGATATCAGAGTGGTCTGCTCTTTCTCTATTTTTCTTTGCATGTCCCTATTGAGGTTAGGGTATAAGGAGTTAGGGCTTGATTTGGTTGAACCATTGCAAGATCAGCCTAGTAAAACTCGACGACCTCCCATGGCAGAAGAAAGGAAAGCCAAGGGGGTAGGAGATTCTTTCAAAATGTTGCTCAAGGAAGCCCTCGAATGACAAAGGGATGCGTTGATGGATAACTTTTCCCATATCCTTCGACGACTACCTACAAGGGATGCGTCTTCATCCAACGGCAACTTTTGGAGGTGCCACTCCTTTTAAGGTACAAGTTAACTTCGATATTCCCATATTCGAAGGGCTAATAGATACAAACGTCATAGATAAATGGTTAAATCTATTGGAAGGATATTTTTCAGTTCATGACTTTTCCAATCAGGAAAAGATTACTTTTGCACTTCTTAAAGTTGCCCCACACGTCAAGGATTGGTGGGAAACCTACTGTGAACAAAAGGACAAGAGTGAACCCTCACTGTCTTTAGCTGCACCCACTTGGAATTCTTTCTGAGATGCCATCAAGGAATAAAATTACCCAGTCGGGAGCTATGGATACAAATAGTACATAAAGTGGACCACGCTATGGCAAGGAAGGGACCAAGATGTGCAAGAGTTCGCAAACACTTTCCATATCCTTCGCACAAATCTAGGTGTCAAGGATACTGAGCGACATTTGGTGCTCAAGTACCGCAGCTTTCTATCCAAGTACATCCAAGACGAGATGGAGTTCCTGGATGTTTCCTCACTGGCCACGGCATATCAGTACGCCGTAAAAATTGAGCAAAATTTTAAACAGAAGAAACGGGACTTTGGATCTATGAAGCCAAAGCAAGGAATAGGCGACCCCAAACCAGAGAACAAAGGGCCAAGCCAAGGTAGTGCTACCCAGGACAACTCGCTGAAGCCACAAGAAAAGAACAACACCCCGAAGATGAAGAAGGACAAGAGAAAATGGTGTGAGTTCCATAAGAGCTCCACTCACAATATAAGTGAGTGTCGGGCCAAGTCGTCACTGGCGTCCAAGTTGAAGGCTTATGAATCAGATGCAGGTTTAGACTCTGAATTAGAAATTGATAAGGTAACTAACAAAGGGAAGTAGATCATTGATGCAGAGTTCAGTGCCACCATGGCCACCACCAATATCCATAAGATTGAGCCTGAAGATACAGAGCAAGCAGAACACCTCTTCCACTCACAAATGGCGGGTGAAGGTTTCTCCACTGCAGTTCATTATCGATAGCGAGAGCCAAAAGAACCTCATTTTAGAAGAGTTCATGAAGTGGTTGGGTCTAAAGACTATAGAACATCCACAGTCATACACCATCACGTGGCTTCACCAAGGACGAGATCTTCATGTCAACCAGTAGTGTCGCCTTCCCTACAGCATCAAGCCCTTCACGGATGAGGTATTTTGTGATGTTCCTCCTCTTGAATTTTGTGATGTATTGTTAGGACAACCATACTTGTGGAAGCGACATGTTGTATATGAGTCTAGACCTCGCTCTATGATTATTACTTTGGCTAATAAGTTGTACGGGATACTGGAGGTAGCCCCGCCTACCGCCATCTCTTTGATCACTCCAAAGAAATGCAGTAAGATCATTACAATAATTTTTTTTTTCCTTATGATTCACCCCCAGGGCAAGAAGAAGGTTATGGCCATGGCTTCTAGGCAAGGCTCCTCTGCACAGCAGCAGCAGATGGACAAGTTCATGGAGGAGTACAGGGATATTTTGCCTCACCCACAGGGGTACCTCTACACTGTCAGGTCAAGCACTCCATCGATCTAACCCTAGGCTCACTACTGGCGAAAGGACTGATCTATCGATGCTCTGCTCTAGAGAACAATGAGATCAAGAGGCAAATTCAGGAACTATTGCAGAAAGAGCACATCAGGCCAAGCTCATCACCTTTTCGGAGCCCGATTGTATTGGGACAAAAGAAGGATGGGAGTTGGAGGCTCTATATTAGCTATCGGGCACTGAACAAGATCACTTTCCGAAATAGGTACCAATCCCGCAGATTGATGATCTTCTAGACCAACTCAAGGGGACCAAATTTTTCAGCAAGATTGACTTGAAGGCAGGTTATCACCAGGTGCCTATCGAACCCTCTGATGTGCAGAAGACTACCTTCAAATCGAAGGAGGGCCTTTTTGAATGGTTGGTCATGCCATTCAGATTGACGCATGGCCTTGCAACCTTCATGAGATTGATGGAGGACATCTTGCGACCCTTCACCAATGCATTCGTGGTGGTGTATTTAGATGACATCATGATCTTCAGCCAGAGTTGGGAAGAGCACCTCCACCATATTCAACAGATCCTTCAAACCATGTGCCAGCACAAGTTCTGTGCTAACTTAGAGAAATGCACCTTTGGCCTGACCCAGGTTCAATATGTAGGGTACATCATTGATGAGAAGGGTGTACATGTGCACCCATCCAAGATACAAGTCATTCGGGATTGACCAACCCCAACCACTCTAACAAAGCTCTGCATCTTTTTGGGTCTTGTTAATTTCTACCATAGGTTTGTGTTCAGTTTCTCTCATAGAACTTGGCCTTTCAATAAAGTTACCAAGGGTGTAGCAAAAGAAAAAAAATTGGTCAAAACCCCAACAACAAGCGTTCTCCGTGTTGAAGAATCACCTTTTTCCTACACCAGTGCTCACATTACCAGACCTGCAACAACCATTCGATATTGAGACAGATGCCTCTGACTATGCTATTGATGCAGTTCTTACTCGGCATGGGCATCCAGTGGCTTACCACAGTGAGACACTTTCAGACACAATTCAAAAGTACCCCACTTATGACAAAGAAATTTATTCCATTGTGCAAGTCTGTTGTCAATGGAAGCATTACATTCTGGGGAAGGAAACGGTCATCCACACAGACCACCTATTGTAGTATGCATTTTTTTTTACCTTTAATATTCATGTTTCATTCAAGAATCACTTGAAAATATCTTAAAAAAAGGATAAGGCAAGAGGGAAATATAATAAATTACATATCGGAGTCAAAACACAAAAAGAATTGGCCCATGCGATAAAGTTAAATTGCAATATAAACAATTATATGAAGCCATAATCATATATATTAATATATATATATATATATATATATATATATATATATATATATATATATATATTAATATATATATATATATGCAATTGGCAATCGGTGATTCCGGGTAACTTTATACAACGGCTGCTGCGTTTTTGTGTTGCGATTTAATTGCATCTCTAACACGTATATCATGTGGTGTGTTGTGTGTGTGTGTGTTGTGTGTGTTGTGTGTGTGTGTGTGTGTGTATATGTATATGTATATGTATATATCTATATACATATACATATACATATACATACACACACACACACACCACATCACACCACACACATATATATAGGTGTTAGCGATGCAATTAAATTGCAATCACAAAATGCAGCGGGCGTTTGTATAAAGTTACCACGAGAATCACCGATTGCCAATTGCGATAAAGGCATATCTTGAAAACTGTGCAAAGGCTTTGAAAAGGCGGAAAAGGGTATGGTTACACATTTTATATGTATTTCTATTATAGAAGATTATAATAGAAATAAGCACTGAACAGGCCAGACCCGAAGCATATATAGATTATGTTGTAAAGTGTCGGCGGGTCTGCAAAACATAGCGTGCCTTTATATAGTATATATATATATTATATATATATATATATATATATGGTATCGTCGATTGCGGTTACGATAGGCCGGACCCAATGTAGCATATATTATGTTTGATTCTCCCATCGAGTCCGCGATCATCACATAATGCTTATGATTTACGCCGATTGCGATTTGCGTTGGGTTTCGGACCCGATATGATATATATATTACGTTTTATAACTCTTTTTCATCTGTCATGCCGCAGTTTATAAAGGATTGGGTCGATATAAAATTTAATAACGCCGATTGCGATTTATGATGAAAAGTCGATGGAACATTGGATGGGCAAATCCGATAGATTTATAAAGCGGAGTTAATTCTTTTTCAGTTCCGCAGTTACCAAAGGTTTGTGTTAGTTTCACTGGGTAAAGGGAAAAATCATTGTTAGAGCCGAATCCGAGGAAAAGGTGATTGTTTGGGCTTATTTATGTTTTTTTCAATCAAATCATTCCCAACATATATATATGGACCCCTTTCAAAGCTTTTGGGCGTAGTTTACATATTTTTTGAGTTTTAATATTGTATATGTAATTAAGTTGAATAATTTCAAAGAGAAAATAATTTTATCACTCTTATAAAGAAGTTTATTGGTTGTTCCAAGAAATCAGTTCCAAAACTAATTTGATAGAAGAGATAAAAGCCCGAAAAGGGAATTGTAATGGTGGGTGGTTCGAACTTTGGAGAACCCAGAGACTAGGCCATTGTATTCCTGATATAATTGTTGATTAATGAAAGAATCAAAAGTTTCCATGAATTGTTGGGTATAATTTTGTAACCCTCTCTATTATGTGTCATCTTATGTTTTCTTCTTTCAAGTATAGTAATAAAGCTACAGGTATTTATTTGCTTATGTAGATAAAGTTAAAATTCCTTAAAAGAGCGGTCCTATACTTGAAGTTTCCACCTTCCTTTCTAAGTTATAGATAATAGTTTCTGTGAAAGACAAGCATATTATTTTTAACTTCTCCAAAGGTCACAGATAGTAGTTTCTATGTTAAGAATCATATTGTCTATGATTCAGTTCTCATTTTCATAATTCTTCTAAGTGACAGATAATAGTTTCTGTGAAAGACTAGCATATTATCTTTAACTTTTCCTTTAAGATTCCTTCATTCATCATTTATATCTAGCAACAAATGGAATTCTGAGATGTTTTGGTCATACATGTATTAAGAGTAAAAACAAAGTCTCCAGGTCTTTCATTTGAGAACACAACATATATCTAAGTGATAAAAAAGTGACAATAAATAATACTTATTAATGTCTTAAGCACAATTTCTCTACATCCAAGAAATTTTTTTCTTAAGGTACAACATTAATTGGCGTTGTTGCCAGGGAGAGAAGACAAGAACATTTTTCCCTGGGTTTTCAATATTTTCCTCTCGTTGTTCAGTGAGGAGGAAATATTTGGTTGTTTTGCATAAAAGCAATAAAAGGCGACTCCGTTGTAACAAAGACCACAAACTGCAAAGCAATTGAATAAGAGAACTTTTCCTTGAGTTTATTAATTTTGAATCTGATTCTTGAGAATGACAAGTTTCAGTAGTTGGTTGTACATTCGCACCTGTGATTTTCACTTACAATATTGATTGGTGACTCCACTGCACTTTGAAGTGTTTCTTTTCTGGGTTTTAATAGCTCTCCATACATTCTTAGTCCATAAATTTGATCCATTTGGTTTTACTGGGATCGCTGGCTATCCTCATGATGTGCCTATATTTATGTCTGGGATGAGTATCTTCCAAAATTTAGTAGAAAGGAATATGAAGATCCAGCTCAGCATCTCCAAGAGTTTCATGAATGCATGGAGCAGCAGGGCATCATTCATGAAGATCTGAAGATGAAGTTGTTTATGTTTTCTTTGGACCTAGAAGCTAGGGATTGGTTCAGGTCTCTACCTCATTCAAGCATTTCATTTTTGAAAGATTTCCATTCAGTATTAAATTCTTCTTGTATATTTTATTATCCACACAAGTTTCTTTTTGAAAAATGTTGTGAATATTATGATTTTAAAGGAATGTTAAAATCTCAAGATAATCCTGTTGAGGAAACTGATGATCTTGTTGATAATATATCAAGCATTTAGAGAGATTATAGCAGATTAACTATGAGCGAGTCTCTGAATGTGATGAACTATCATTTTCTCAAAATGATGCAGAGAAGTTTATAAAGCATTCTTCTTCAATAATCTCCCAAGCAAAGAATTGGTTGACTATGTTCCAAGCAGATCGAGCATCATTTTCTCAAAATGATATAGATAAGTTTATAAAATGTTTCTCTCCAATGATATCCCAAGCATAGAATTGGATGACCCTGTTCCAAGCAAATCAAGAGAGTATTCAGATGGAGGAAAGTTCAAGCATGCATCAAGAATTTCTGCTCAGTAGTCAAGAAGAGGAAGAAATAATTAAGTTGCAAATAAATCCCCAGAGTTCCTATTTTGTTAAATTTGATGATCCTCCTATCTATAATGAAAGTGGTTTAAATGGGGAACAGGATGAAGCTCTTTAAGTTCATCAGTTGGGTGTCAAACATACAAGAAGAAACCAGTAAGAGGGATATGTTGGACAACAATATATTGAGCCATCTATCATAGAAAAAGAGGCTACCTTATGTAAAAAGGGAGCTTATAAAGAGGTTGTGTATCATTGCATTGAAGAAAAAAATGATGCTCATGAATCAGAGGTAAACAATCTATTTGAAGTTGATCATATGTCATATAGTAATAAGAAAAATTTTCTTTTTCTTCCTAAGGTTAAAATTACAAATTATTTTCAATCAAAGCTTAGAGATGAAAATTGGAGGCATGAAAGCAACATAGATCATTTTCTTAAAGATGTTTCTGGTTTTTCTATTGAACATATTATCCCAACAGAAGGTTTAATCAAGCAAGAACCTTCATACATAGAGAATTTATTTTTTGGAGGTTGATCAATAACATATTTTTTCTCATACTTTTGAAGATCCTGTGGCAAATTACATGGAGGAATTTATCAGCAGTCTACACATATCATTTTGTGGATATACTTCTAATTTTTTTTTTGAGCTACCTTTATGCATAATTTATTTTTTATTCAGGATGAATTGCATTTTCAAGATTCACTGGCAGAATGGTTCTAGATTAAGCACCCAAATGCTAACCTGGTACCATTGGAAAATTGACTTCACCTGATGGAGATCAATCATGTACATATGTAGGAACTTGTATATAAATAAGCTCAGGAGTTGAGCATTTGGTTTCCAATTGCAGTTCTTCAATTTAATCATTAGTTGATGAATAAGGGTGATTTTCCCAGTTGGAAACTAGTTTGCAGAGGTGTCTGATTGTCAGGTTTTAGTTGTCAGATTTAAGGGTTTTCACAGTTTTGGACTCCATGCCCAACTAAGGCTATTGATCTATGATTCTCAATACTTTGCTATCAAAGCGCAAGCATTGCAGCTATTACAAAATTTTCACACAGTTAAGTTTGGTGAAGCAATATATGACTCCATGCCCAATGGATAAGGCACTAATCTACAGTTCTTAGTGCTTCTGTGGTAGAAGCACTATCCCCAGGTGGAGCCAAATGTTGTGGCATGCATTTTTTGTTACCTTTAATATTCATGTTTTATTCAAGAATCACTTGAAAATATCTTTAAAAAAAAGATAAGGCAAGAGGGAAATGTAATAAATTACATATCAGAATCAAAACACAAAAATAAGTGGCCCATGCGATAAAGTTAAATTACAATATAAACAATTATATGAAGTCATAATCAATATATATATAAAGTTACCACGAGAATCACCAATCGCCGATTGTGATAAAGGCGTATCTTGAAAACTATGCAAAGGCTTTGAAAAGGTGGAAAAAGATATGGTTACGCATTTTATATGTATTTCTATTATAGAAGATTATAATAGAAATAAGCGTTGAACAGACCAAAACCTGAAGCGTATATAGATTCTATTGTAAAGTGCCAGCGGGTCCGCAATAACATAGTGTGCCTATAGATATATATATATATATATGGGATCGTTGATTGCGATTGCGATAGGCTAGATCCGATATAACATATATTATGTTTGATTCTCCCATCGGGTCCGTGATCATCGCATAACGTTTATGACTTACGCCAATTGCGATTTGTGATTGGTTGTGGACCCGATATGATATATATTATGTTTTATAACTCCGTTGCATCTATCATGCCGCAGTTTAGAAAGGATTGGGTCGATATAACATTTGATAGTGCCAATTGCGATTTATGATGAAAAGTCAATGGAACATTGGATGGGTGGATCCGATAGATTTATGAAGCAGAGTTAATTTTTTTTCAGTTCCGCAGTTACCGAAGGTTTGCATTAGTTTCACTGGGTAAAGGGGAAAATTAGTGTTAGAGCCAAATCCGAGGAAAAGGTGATTGTTCGGGTTTATTTATGTTTTTGTCAATCAGATCATTCCCGACATATATATATGGACCCCTTTCAAAGATTTTGGGCGTAGTTTACATATTTTCTGAGTTTTAATATTGTATATGTAATTAAGTTGAATAATTTCAAAGAGAAAATAGTTTTATAGCTGTTATAAAACAGTTTATTAGTTGTTCTAAGAAATCAGTTCCAAAACTGATTTGATAGAAGAGATAAAAGCCTGAAAAGGGAATTGCAACAGTGGGTGGTTCGAACTTTGGAGAACTCATAGACTAGGCCACTGTATTCCTGATATAATTGTTGATTAATGAAAGAATGAGAAGTTTCCATAAATTGTTGAGTATAATTTTGTAACCCTCTCTGTTATGTGTCATCTTATGTTTTCTTCTTTGAGTATAATTTTGTAACCCTCTCTGTTATGTGTCATCTTATGTTTTCTTCTTTCAAGTATAGTAATGAAGTTGCAGGTCTTTATTTGCTTATGTAGATGAAGTTAAAATTCCTTAAAAGAGTGCTCTTATACTTGAAGTTTCTACCTTCCTTTCTAAGTTGTAGATAATAGTTTCTGTGAAAGACCAGCATATTATCTTTAACTTCTCCAAGGGTCACAGATAGTATTTTTTGTGTTAAGCAGCATATTGTCTATGATTCAGATCTCATTTTCATAATTCTTCTAAGTGACGGATAATAGTTTCTGTGAAAGATCAGCATATTATCTTTAAATTTTCCTTCAAACTTTCTTCATTCATCATTTGTATCTAGCAACAAATGGCATTCTGAGATGTTCTGGTCATACATGTATTAAGAGTAAAAAACCAAGTCTCCATGTCCTTCATTTGAGAACACAACATATATCTAAGTGACAAACAAGTGACAGGAAATAATATTTACTAATGTCTTAAGCACAATTTCTCTACAGCCAGGAAATTGGTTTCTTAAGGTACAACACCACCAACCTCTACAATTCATATAGACATAAGGGAAGTTGCAGAATGATCACCATCATAAATGGTCCACCTATTTGCAATAGTTCCATTTGAGCATAAATTATAAGAAGGGAAGCACCAATAATGTTGTTGATTTCCTCAACCGACCACCGAACATGTCGCTGATCAATGTGCTCGACTCCTGTGGGAACGAGACATCAAGGTGGCTGCATCTTTATAAGAGTGATCCAGAATTCAGCAACATATACCAGATACTCCTGGAAGGGAAGCAAGTTCCAAATTTTCACCTTCAGGATGCACTATTATGCCACCTGGGACATATTTGTGTTCCTTCAAGTGAGTGTGCCAAGATTATTTGGGAGGCACACTATAGTCGGGCTGCTAGACATTTTGAATTAGAGAAAACAGTGGTGGTATTGCATAAGTATTTTTATTGGCCGAAAATTTGTCAGGATGTTGGGAAGTACAATAGATCCTACACTTGCCTACGCCATTACCAAACCAACCATCAAGAATCAAGGCCTATATACTCCTCTACCTGCCCTTGGCCGGCATTGGGAATGTGTCTCCATGGATTACATGTCGGGCCTTTCTTCTACTAAGCATGGAAACGATTGCATTTTCATGGTCATCGACAGATTCTCTAAGATGGCCATCATGGTGGCCTGCAATAAGAGTATCACAGTAGAGGCCACTGCTAAGCTCTTGTTTGAGCGAGTATGGGTACACTTTGGGATCCCACAATCCATTGTCTCAGATCAGGACAACAGATTCCTGATTGTAGTTTTTTCAAGTCTCTGGTTGATGTTGGATACAAAACTTACTAAATCCACAACTTTCCATCCCCAAACTGATGGCCAAATAGAGGTTGCCAACAAGATGATCGTACACATTTTGCGCATGTACAACTCAAGCATCCACGCACGTGGGATGAAAGTCTCCTCTATGTCCAACACGGTTACAACAAATCTCTCCACAACTCAATAGACCACGACCCCTTCTAGGTAGGGCCGGGATTTAAGCCATTATGCCCCATTGATGTGGCAATACCATTTGCAGCCACTCGGGTATATTCGACTCACGTTCATTCCGAAGCTAAAAGGGATAACAACTTCATTGAGTGCACTCAACACATCCACCAGCAAGTCCATGATATATTGGACAATGCCAATGCTAAGTACAAGCAACACCATGATTAACATCGAGTGTCGCACAAGTTCTAGGTGGGCGAAAAAGTTTGGCTACATTTGTAGAAGGAGCGTTTTACTGGACCCCATAGCAAGCTTCGTCTATTCTGATATGGGCCATACACCATCACCAAGGTTGTCGATGATAATGCCTTTGAGCTCAGCATCCCGTCATACCTTGGTCTGCACCTAGTGTTCAATGTAGACCACCTTCAGCCATACTTTCCACCATTGTTGGACACATCTAACATTGCAAAACAACTCACACCAACAGAGCTCAACCCAAACTACATGCAACACGCAACAATTGATCAAATCATGGACACACAAATCAGGAACCCTTGTCAACATAGGATACATCTATATCAAGTTGTCAAAGTAGGCCAACTCCTTCAACAGGGCAAGTGGTTCACCAAGGACCAAGTTCAACAGAAATTTCCTCACTTCATGGAGGCTTTTCACACAATGGGGACCATTGTTTCCTAAGGGGGGAGGAATGATCCAAGTGGATATTGGTGGCCAGCCTCCTATTCCACCTAGACCCTCCAATCAGTTTCATCTGTTTCCTTGTTCATTTCAGCATTTACTATTTTTAGCAGTTTTTTGGGTCTTGAACTTCCGGAGCAGTTTTAACCCCCCTAAACGATGTTTCTTTGGGGTTCGTGATAGGCCTATTATGATAGGCAGGGGCTTGCGATGAAACCTGTAGTACTCAAAGAGACCTTTCCAACAAGGTATCATATGTGCCAAATGAAGATAATATGACCAAGTTATGACCCTGGGAAGTTGGCTACCCAACTAACCCCAAGGGGCCCACAAACTCTTGGTGTTACATCTCCTGGGGTTACGGTTTTGGTTGTTTAGGGTTTTCTCATGTTTTACAATAAGAAATAGGCCCTTGAGCCTCATTGTAACATAGTTCAGAGGCATAATCGCTGTAAGACCAACACCAGTTCGAGCTTTGACTACAGTGAGTTTCACTACAGAAGAGTTGTGGCATCAGAGATTTGGTCATATCAACTACAATGATTTGTTGTTACTTCAGAAAAAGGAAATGGTAAGAGATCTTCCTATGTTAAAACAAGTGCATATTGATTGTCATTCTTGTACATTAGGAAAGTTGCATAGAGAGGAATTCCCTGTTTGACTAGAGAAGAAATAGAGAAACATACTTGAATTAGTGCACACAGATCTTTGTGGACCCATGAAAACAAAGTCATTAGGAGGTGCACTGTATTTTTTATTGTTTATTGATGATTGCACAAAGTTTTCTTGGGTATATTTTTTGAGTAAGAAAAGTCACACATTTGAATACTTTAAGCAGTTCAGAAACATGATTAAAAGGCAAACAGGGAAGCATATAAAAATTCTTCACTCCGATCAAGGGGGAGAATATAGGAAGGATGAACTTATCAAGTATTCCAAAGACCATGGGATATTACAGCAATTCACAGTGCCCCATACTCCTCAGCAAAATGGAGTAACGAAAAGAAAGAACAGAACATTGGTGGAATGTACTAGGAGCATGTTGAAAGGTAAGGATCTCTCGAATGGCTTTTGGGCTAAAGCATTGAATACTGCAGTTTATCTGAAAAATAGGATTCCTACAAAGAGTCTTGAGTTTAAAACTCCTTATGAAGCATTATATGGATTTAAGCCTGCAGTAAAACATTTAAGAGTGTTTGGGTCTAAAGCATTTGCCCATATTCCAAAGGAAGACAGAAGAAAACTAAATTCAAAAGCCATCAGATGTACCTTTATAGGGTATTGTTAACAATATAAAGCTTATAGATTATTTAATCCCTCTACTCACAAGATTTCTGTTAGTAGAGATGTCATATTCCATGAGCAGGATCATGAAAAATCTAATAAGTGTAATGAGGAATGGGATATTTCATTCTTGGTGGAAGAAGGAAGTGATGAATTAAGTGACGGAAATGAATAGCAAGAGCGGATAAAGGCAGAAGAAGAGAATTCAGATGCAGCAGTCAAGCCGATTTGAGCAAAGGAAACTCACAATAGGTCAGAAGCTACACCAACGCTTAGAAGATTAGGTAGGCAGACTCAGTTTCCTACTAGATACAGGGAAAATGCTTTTATAACTAGTATGATGAATGTTGTTGAACCTTCTAGCTATAAGGAAGCAAATGAATGCAGTGAATGGAAAACAACTATGGAACAAGAATATGAATCTATAATCAGGAACAACACTCGAGAGCTGGTTGAACTTCCTAAAAGGAAACAAACCATAGGTTGTAAGTGGTTGTATAAACCAAATATTAATGCAAATGGAACCATAGATAAATTAAAAGCTAGATTGGTAGCAAAGGGGAAAACACAAAAAGAAGGCATTGACTATGAAGAAACCTTTGCCCCCGTAGCTAAACTAAATACCATCAGAATGTTGATTGCTTTAGCTACTAAGAAACATTAGGTGATTCACCAACTAGATGTAAAGTCTACATTTTTAAATGGAGAATTGAAAAAGGAGGTTTATTTAGAGCAACCTGAGGGGTTTGTCTAAAAAGGGAAAGAACATTTAGTCTATAGATTAAAGAAATCTCTTTATGGACTAAAGCAAACATCCAGGTCATGGTATGAAAAGATTGATTCAGTTTTTCTGCAACTTGGCTAAAACAGAAGTAAAAATGACCATAATCTGTATACCATGAAAGATGAACAGGGGCGCATAGTGTTGATTTATTTGTATGTAGATGATTTAATTATTATAGGTGATTGTTGCTCTAATCAAAGAAATCAAGCAACAAATGTCACAAGTGTTCGAAATGAAAGACCTTGGTGAATTAAGATATTGTTTGGATCTTGGGATCTAGAGAGATTCAGGACAAAATTTTCTGTCCCAGGGTAAGTATGTCAAACGTCTACTAGAAAGATTTAGGATGGATTAGTGTAAGGTTGCAGCAATACCATTACAGCAGAACATTAAACTTCAGAGTGAGGATGGCTCTAAATAGGTAGATGCAACACTTTACAAACAGCTGGTTGGGAGCTTAATCTACCTTACCACTACTAGACCAGATTTGGCTTATGCAATCAGTGTGCTAATTCAATACACTTCCAAGCCACTTGAGAGTCATTGGAATGCAGCAAAATGTGTTTTGAGGTATCTACAAGGTACTATAGACTATGGTATTATTTATACCAATTCCTCTGATGTTAGATTGATAGGATTTATAGATTCCGACTGGGCTGGAAATGTAGACGACCACAGATCCATAATAGGCTATGCATTCAGCATTGGATTCGGGGTGATTACATGGAGCAGCAAGAAACAAAACACAGTTTCCTTGTCTTTAGCGGAAGTAGAGTATCAAGCTATGTGTCCAGCAATGTGTGAGGCAGTTTGGTTGCAGAGATTTCTCCAGGATGTCGAGGAAGCACAGAAAGATGCAGCAACAATCAAATGCGACAATCAGAGTTCAATCAAACTTGCTAATAATCCGGTGTTTCACAAGAACACGAAACACATTGATACACAATTCCACTTTCTCAGGGAGAAAGTGCAATCAAAATAAATCCATCTTGTATATTGTAATACATGTGATAATGTTGCAGACATTTTCACTAAGCCTCTTGGCAAAATTAATTTTGAAATGTTTAGGGAGATGTTATGCATATTTTTGAACCCCTTCTCCATTAAGGGGGAGTGTTAGAGATAATGGAGAATTGGTTCACGATACCTCAGGATAGGAATTAGTTTCTATTTCCTAGGGTATGGTTCTAACTTCCCTAAAACCATGATTGCTATATAATGTGTGATGTACATTGAGTATGTAGAGCATTCTGCAGAGCCAAACTCTCATGGTTCAGACACTCCTTCGTAGATCTGACCAGTGGGTATTTTTTATTAATTCAAACAACACTTTTTAACATTCTGGGTTACCAGCACTGTCACAGGACCACTGAATGCTTCGAGACTCTTCTCACTATGGTCCCACAAGAAGAGCATCATTCTCAATGGCAGAGAGAGGATATCAAATTTGAGAGTGGTTATGCTTTTGGGTTCTGAATTTTAATGGCAAAGAATTGTCATACAGGCTTAGTCATGATGTTTACAGTTAAGACTTATGTTTTATGCTCACAGTTTTACCATATTATGTCTTTAATTTAATTGAGGTGAGATAAAAAAAAAATTAGTATGTTCTTTTTAATACAGGTGGGAAAATTTATCATAACTCCGTTGTCAAATCAGTGGTGAGGATAACCATTTTTGGTTGCTAACAACGAATGCAGGTTGACTCATGACCATTAATCAAGGAAAACCACACCACTTGGAATAACCTGTTGGTGGTCCATAAGGGAGAAAACTTTCACTCACTTTCACTTCTGCTAGATGCCTCTGGGTCTTAGGCCATTAACCTGTTTCCTTACGTCTGAGGAAGACTAGCTCTTAGCCAAGCAGAAGCACTTTTAGGGCATACTCCACACCGAGTCTTAGTATGTCTTTTATTTCCGGGAGTCATATTATTTTCGTTTGTTTTTAATGTGTTATTGAATGTACATAAAAATATAAAATGTATATATGAATTCAATGTCAAATAAAATTCTCAAGAGTCTCTCCAATTTTATATATTACACATCTCACATTTACTATTTCAAAGGAATCCTCTTAATAGTACCATTATATATATATATATATTATATATATTATATATATATATATAGATAGATAGATAGATAGATAGATAGATAGATAGATAGTTTATTGTATTAGAATGTTTTTAAAATTAGAGTACAATGTTGTTTCTTCTTATCATGTTGGGGGATTCTCACTACCTCTAGGGAATACAAAACATAAGAAGAGACCAAATATATTAGCAAACTTGTATACCATTAAGAATTAGAGGAAGAAATAGGAGTTGGGTCCTTTGCACTCGAACCGGGAGGAGCGGGAATATCAAAGTCACATAGAAAATTCCCATTTACATGGGTCAACCTTGCATTGAGCCTAGCCATGAAGAAATGTTGGATCCTCTTGACATTCTTTTAATATCCTCCAGCAAAGCAAACACATTGTATCTCTCCACTTGTTTATCCTTCAGCACCATGCCAAACAAGGTCTTCATCTACTAGTGTAGTGAAATTTGTTGAGGTATTTCTTTCTCCATCCCCTGGTATGTCCAGGGTCAGGAACCCAATAAGAAACCTTCTCCATTATCTCAGAGTCAAAATAAGATTGCCTCTTAGCACCCACCACGTTTTCCAAATTTCTAATTTATCGTCAAGTATCAGGATGGACAAAACTGAAATAAGTTTCGGCCGAGTCTCGGGGAAATATTTGGCCTTGTGTTGGCCCTATGAGTTGATGTTGTTTCCACCCTTCCCATTGCACATGTGTTTTCCTATGAGGCATAGAGTGCCGAAGGGCTTAATCCTCAATTTTCTACATGAATTCCCACAACCAGTGATTAGACAAATGTGCCAATTTAGAACATGAACACTTACAAAACACTAACTGACAGTAAAAACAATATTGACTCTAGACACTAGACACTAATACATGCCAAGGAATGAACCATGCTTACCAGGAACACAAGGGCAATAACCACCTCCACCCTTAAAACGCAGATTTTTTAGTGTTAAAACAAAGCCACAAATAGACCTAAAGAAAATATATACTAAAATTACACGCCTCTTGTTTAAACCAAGTGGTCTAAGCTTCGAGTACCAACATTAACAAATCAAGCATAACTTTCCAACCCTGTCAAATGGGCAATAACCCTAAAATTTGAAGCTAGTAATAACCATAACATGGACCAATTTCTATCGAATCAACCTCAAAGCCCACAACCCCACTTTTAACTAACAAATCGACTAGAGTAGAACTAACATTACCAGTTAGAGTGATAGATAAACAAAGAAAATCAAGAAAAAATAAAACTTTAGCAACTAAACCAGAATTGATAGGGAGAGATGATGGCCAACTTTCGTTACTAGTTTCTCGCTTCTTTTGCAAATTACCACCTCCTCAACAAAGTTTCACCGCTCTCCACTACTTATCAAACTTCAAACAAAACACAACTTTTTCAACACAAGAGTTGAAATTATACCCAAATAGTAGGGAGGTCGACTCCTTAACCTTCCTCCAAACCCATCCTCCCTCACTCACCTCCGAGTTTAAATCTCTCCCTAACACCTTCTATGTCAAATTAATAACCATTGGTTTCATTACATGCAAATGCATGTTAACAACGAGCCACACCCCTGCCCTTTAATGGCCATCAAATTGACGGTGTGGAAGGATCACCCATAAGACCCCTTCGACCCCCTTCATTCTCTTCCCCCACCCTATTGGGGAAAATTAATAATTTAATATTAAAAAAACTATTTTTAAATTTAAATTTATTTAGTTTGATGACCTATAAATTTACTTTAATTCAAAATTATGAGAATGTTAAATTATTATACATTATCATGATCATGGTATGGAGAATACCAAAGCATGATTATGAGTATAATATTTATTTATTTCCACCAATGCCTTGAATGAGTTGAGTTGTGCATAGTCATATTTACTCTCCATGTAAGAAAGGCTATTAATTCTTTTATAATATTTTAGTGTTGACAAAGTTATATGAAAAATGCTTAAATGCCTATGACTTGCATATATAGTGTTACAAGAATGAACTAGGAGAATTTGTAATAAATTATGATGACTTATGTGATGCCACTATGTTGGAGATGCAATTAGATTTTTTTTTGTTATTTTTTTTTATATATAGGAAATGTATTATTTAATTAGGATTTTAAAATTATTTAAGGTTGGAGGATTTTATTACCGTGGAAACGGAATGTTTTAATTCTTTTATCCGTTTTTAGTGGTGTGATAACTTTTCAAATATTTTTAATCATCTTTTTACTAAGTATTATTATTACCATTTTGGTGATAGAGGTGAGAAATATTTCTTGGTAAATTTTATTAACTCTTCTTAAAGTGATGTGAGCTACAAGTGTGAAGGTTGGGTGAGAAATGTCATTTTTTATACTTCAATTCATTATCACTTCTATCATAGAAGTCTATTATTTTCCCTTTTATTAATTTTTTCCAAAAAAATTATGTCTAGGAAATTCCAACTCTTCTTGCTGCATTTCATAAGTCATGGAGGAAGGTGTCCATAAACTCAAATTGATGGCAAGAGATTGATATTAAATACTAGTGCCACCTTTGTGTAAGTTATAGAGCATATATTGAATGGTTTGCATGAAACTCTTCAATTTCCAAGGCTTACTGCTATTTGGATTGAGAAACAACACAATAATCCCTCGCATTTCTAGATAGTAAAGAAAACCACAACAAATCACTAGCATGCTCATTAGAAATTATTTATTTTAAAATTGTGCCCATCTTACTATTTGAATTACTATGCTACTCTTCTAAATTCTGGAGAACCTTAAATTATGTGTCCAAAGTTAGCTACTCGACACATAGTAGTACTTATTTGACATAGTGTAGTGAAATTGAAATATACATAAAACATGTCCTCGATCAGGGTGGATAAAAGGAACAAGTGCAGAGTCATGATGGATGGCAGAGGTCGTCAGTACGCACCTCACCCCAAGGCAATCATGGTAGAGGATGCAGGGAACGTTTCCAGAGAAGAAAGGATCCCGAGACAAGTCACCATGCCAATT
Source organism: Pinus taeda (assembly GCA_000404065.3). Classification (NCBI taxonomy): domain Eukaryota; kingdom Viridiplantae; phylum Streptophyta; class Pinopsida; order Pinales; family Pinaceae; genus Pinus; species Pinus taeda. The sequence goes on along the minus strand of APFE031493246.1, from coordinate 106,999 downwards.
ATGGTAATTAGAGGGAAAGAAAGTGGCGGCGGAGTGTTGAGGACGAGCAGACGAGGTGGAATTCGAGCAAGGAGAGCCGATGAAGACAGCGAGGATAATAAATTCAGAACATGCAAGTTAGCGGAGGTGGCTGAGACCGGAGGTAAGGTGAAGGAACCCTGTTCCCAATTCGAGCAAACGACAATGGCAGAGGGTGGCAAGAAGGTAAGGTTTGAGAGGGAGGAGGAAGGTAGAACGAGGAGGAGTCAGGATAATCGGAGGATCCAGGAGGATGACAGAACACAGGGAGCGGAGAAATATCATAGGGTAGTAGAGAATGAGGAAAGGATAAGGAGGAAAGTTCAGGCGGGGACGGAGGAAGAAGGAGTAAACGAAGAAGGCAAGATGAGACAAGGGCAGGTTGAGAACAAAGAGAGAGGGAGGTTCGAAGTTGGCCAAGGAAGCCAAAGAAATAAGCAGGAAAGCCATCCCAGAAGGGGTAAACGCAGAGGCGGCAAGGGACACGGCAGACCCAAGCATGCTGAGAGAACAGATAATGAAGTGTAGGTCCCCATCCAGCGGAAAAGAGGTCACCGAACAGTGGACCAGACGGCCAGGGAGGCAAAAAGTGTGTACAACAGCGAAGTCAATGAAGATATAAGGAAAAATATAGAAAATATGGAAAAGAGCGTTCTGGAGGAGGCCTCCGATCCAGAGATGTATGACTGGTGTTCCCTCCTGCCGGACCCAGGTAATACCAGAGGTCGCCTCTCCCAATATAAACAGGCGTTGCATATATTCTGGGTTATGAAGTGCCTGCTCGCCAAGGCTATGGAACAAATTGCGGAGGAAATTACGGAGATTACGCAAGGATACCCAAGCCTGAAGGGGGAAATGAGGAGTCTGCATTCCGCGTTGCTGAATCACGGCAGGCAACTTGAGGGTATCAAAAGAAGCCTGAAATTGTTATCCAAGGCGCACTGCGAGGAAGAGGTGAAACTGGAGCTTGTGGATGATTGATGCGCTATGCTCTGTCTTTTGTGAAATGATTATGATCAGTAGAAGTAGTTTTGACTCTGATTCGTATTATGTAATAGATGTTAAAGAAGTATATTATGTGTGCTGTTAGTTTGTTAGTTTGGTTTCAATGACATGGGCTGTTCCAGAACTGCGAAGATGTTAAACTCTGTTTTTGGAGGTTTCCTCATCCGGTTTCCCCTCGGGGCGGATGGTGGCTCCCTGTGTTTGTATATAGTTTCGTGAATTGTTAATAGAAAAGGACTTGCCTGAGTTTACAAAAAAAAAAAGAAATATACATAAAACATGTTCCATTTTAACAAACAAAATTTTTTAAGGTGGTCCTTTGCAACATCAAGGGAAATTGTAGGTCATGTCTTTCTTGGGGTAAATTAGGCACCCCAACTTAATGTTGCTTAGAACCGTACCTACCCACTCTACCTTAAAACTAAATATCTTCTCTAATAACTTCACAACTTCATGTATGTTTAGAATTTTAAGGATGCATCATTAGGCATTAGGAAATTCTCCATAACATTGCAAATAAATTGCATATGTTAAGTCAATAGGCCATCCTTAAAATTTGGAATTTCCTACTTGCAAAATGATTCCACTAACATGAAAAAATGGTGCTTGTCATAATAGGCCTTCACAAAATCCTCTAGAAATATTCATGAGATATAAAACCACATGAATTCTCTCATACTCATCCATATTCATATGGAATTGGATTGAGTTAAAACAAATCTCAAATCATTTTTTCATCGTAGTGCTTTGGCAAGTGCTTCCCTTGAAAGTAACTTTGTAACTTCTCCCAAGTGATCTTCTTCTCATTCAAATGCTTGACTTTTCTTAGTTGATTCCACCACATAGAATCCTTTCCTTTTAAATGGTAAAGGGAAATTCTATCTTCCAAGTTGGAGGAATAGTCATGTAGTTTAAAGTATTTCATAATCCCAAGTAAATAGGCTTCAATCTCTTCTCCTTCCTTATCATTTCCATCAAATATATATGGATTGAGATTCTTGATTTCTCCTTGATATTATCAAATCCATGTCTTTTCCTGAGCTCTAATTATCCTCTAATTATCAAGACAATAACTTTGCATCTCCATTCTCAGACATTTCATAGTTTTTCCCTATGTTCATTAGACTATGTATCCTCATTACCCATGCTTACATTTATGCCCCTCGCTTAATCCCCATGGATATGGGTTCCCTGGGCATCTTCAATTCTTCTTGTCCTCGTGATTCTACAAAATGTGTATGAAAAAGTTCTTTTAGATATATAATTTAGAAATTTTGGAAAATGACATTTTTTTCTCCTTAAGTTCATTAGTCGCCTTCTTTTGATATATATATTGAGAATTTTGGCTACCCAACAAAATTATGGTTAGATAGATGTATTATTCTTTTTAACGTCTTTCCATTAGATATCCATATGCTCAATCCTAAGCCTAGAGTAGAAATATATGGCCTTGTGGAGTTCTGTTAGTTTTTCCAATTAGCCCTTTTAATGTTGCACACAAATTTATTTTATCTCCCAAATGTTTTGGATGCCCATATTCCAATTTTGACTCTATGAATGGATTGTATTATCCAAGCTCTCCCCATTGATTACTCTCATGTTCCATTTTGTTCTTTGAGTGAGGATTGATGTCTCCTAAAAGTGAGCTAGTACCTTTGATATGTAAACTAATATCCATATTCCACTGGAACAATTTGTCGCAACATATTTGATAATGTAACTAGAATACTTATTGTTAATTTTTCCTTAGATTCTATTTTTTTGTTAGTTGATTTTTTTATTACTTAATTAAATTAGCTAAAATGTGAGAAATTGAAAAAAGAAATAAATACACACACCATCCACAATAAACAAAAAAAAAATCCCTAGGAAACCCTTATGGGAGAAAAAAATAACTAGAAGGTGAGGTTATTCTACTCTCTTTCCTCTAGTATGGAAAATGTGCAAGTAAAAAAAAAAGGTACTCTCTATGGAGTTATTTGAGTCCTATGGTTTATATGGATTCTACTAAAACCTACACCCTCTAGTTGTCTTTCTATTTTCACACTCTCATTTCTTTACTCAACTATGGAACAAAATACAATAGAATAGAGTGAAAACCCTACTGCTCCTAGTGGACCAGTATTTAACATATCCTAATTTCCAAATAAGGATAAGGTTTGATATCCTTTACCATAAACTAGTGATACGTTTCTTGGAGCTTCTAAAGACTTCTTGAAAATCCACATGTGGCTAGCCTCATATGTGTGAGTAAGGGGGTTGACATGGCATTCACTCGTACCTTGGTGGTCAACTAGGTAGGTCAACTTGTGGGAGACATAAATTTATCATATGTGCTATGATTGAGGAAATTATTTCACCATTGGAAAGATATCAATGTGTAGAATATGGAATATTGGAATAAAAAACAGTTGTCATTTAAAGCCTCAAAATGGATCCAAGAGTTTTTCACCCCCAATTTTCCAAATTGGGGTCATCGTTAAAATGACCTTACATGTTTATTCCTTGTAGTATACCTAGGAGGAATAGTATGGGGTACAAAGGGAGGTACCCAAGGGAATAATGTAATAATGGAACGAGCCATAGTTAATAACAAAAACTCTACACAAAAGCTCTACATTTGGAGCTAGTATGAAACATATAGATTCCATTTTTCTATTATCAAAAATTAAACTTGGATAACAAGAAATGTATTTGTCTAGTGGTAATTTGGACTCACTCAAATATTCATGATTATACACACATCAAAAAGTGTGAAATTTTTCAAATATTTATTGATAAGACTTGCACTCCCCTTACTTCAGTGCACCCCATAATGATTATGTGCCCCATTGCAAAATGGGGGATTGAAATTATGGAATGTTGTTCGAATTTCTTGGGTGGTTGTAAGTACACTATAGTCATTATCAACTATCTCACCAAGTGGGTTAAATATATGCCAGCTTACTAAATAATGGTTGCACAAAATACCTTTCCTATTCGATCACATTTTATTGCAAGCCTTGGTGTCCAAAATAGGCTATGTCCAATCATGGTTCTCATTTTCAGAATCACATAATTAAAGCATCAATGAACTAGTGGGATTTCAAACATTAAATATATTCCCTACTATCGCTACGTAAATAATGAGGTTGAGGTCATCAATAAGTTGTTGAAAAATATGTGGTAAAAGATAATGTATACACAAATATAACCGGTACCTATGTTTTTCGATATTTTGGAAAACCAAATGTCAAGACAAAATACCATCAAGTTTACATCTTTGTAACTAACATATGGCATAGAAACAATTTTGCCGATAAAATGTCAGATCTCTTCACTTCGATTAACTATTAAACATCTTCTTAACACTTTGTTCATGAAAGAGTAAATAATTGTCCTAACATACGCTTAAATAAGTAATGCAAATATACCCACATGACCATTTTTAATATTCTTATAATATATAGATGAGAAATGTCGAGATGCCCACATAACCATTAAAACATAGCTCTAAAACCTCAATATTCTTGTCTTCCAACAAAACAACCTTACTACTTTTTATAACAAAATTAATAAAGAAAATAATTTAGAGAAGTTTGAACCTCTATGGCATCACCATTTGAATAACCTTTATAAAAGAGGTCCCTTTGAGTCACTTGATTATGAAAAAAGTTCTATTATAAAACCTGGTTAACCAGATTTACTTACAAAAATTTTATTCTTTTAAAAACAATTTAAATAACGATAACTAATTTATAGTTGAAGTTTATAGTCCTTCAACTTTTGGTCATTCCTATCACTCTTCATTCACCAACACCCCCACAATGTCACCAACACCCCATTTGTATGTGATTAATTAATTAGACTATCCACCAAACATAAAAACATGTTTTTTTCACAGGGTCACTCTACACGTGCACCAACTGTCGTATTTAAATTGAACGGGAACTTGTGTTGGTCCCACTAATAAAAAAACATGATACACTATTGTCATAAGTTTGTTAATAAATATTATAGCCCTTTTAATTTGTTGCTTAACCATGCATCCTAACATACAACTTATCGTGTTTCAACTAAACAACATATATCATACCTATGGTCTTACCTTCAATGATTTTTTTTGTATTACATACATAATACATAATCCTACTTTAGATAAATAAATATTTTATATTTTGAATTTATTACATTTCGAATATATATTAATATTTAGCATAATTTAATATATTTCATATTGATAAAAAATAATAATATATAATTACATATAAGTTTATAAATAATATTCTTATCATTTAAATAACTAGCAATATAAATTTATTTTAATTTAAATTTACTTAATATTAAAGGGATCAAATTTCTCAAGATGTAAATTTTTGTAAATCTAAAATTTAAAAGAAAAATGGTAGAATGAAATATTTGATTCCTCTTCTCTCTTAATGGATTCTAAGTTAAGATGAATCTATGTTTATTTTGAACAACACACTAACGAAAAATTATATATATATATGATTGGGCCTAGAGTATGCCCTAAAACTACTTTATATATATTTGATTGGGCCTCAAGTATGCCTTAAAACTACTTTTGCTTGGTTAAGAGCTTGTCTTCCTCATGTAAAGAAACAAGTTAATGGCCCAAGACCCATAGACATATGACAAGAGTGAAAGCTTGCTCCATTATGGACAACCAGTGGGTCATTTCACTGTGGCGTGGTATTCCTTAAATAACAGTGATGTGCCAGCATTGGCAGATAACAACCAGAGATGATTGTCCTCAGTGTTGGTTTGACAAGTGAGTTATGATAGGTTTTGTGACTCTATATTAAAAAAATATACATATTTGACATTGAAATATTTTATTTATGATTCACATTTTACACATCAAAATGTTAGTAGATACCCTAATCATATTTAGAAGTATAAAAAATATATCCATAAGACTCTCTCTCTCATTACTTTTGTTATAAATTATTTTTTTAAATGTTACATGTCAACTCCATATTAAAACAATTAATGAATTACAAACCTCTCCTAAAAATAACCTGTTAATAGAGCAAAAATTCTCTCTCTATAGATATATCTTTTCTTTTATAATAATAATAATAATATCCATTTTTAAGGTCACGACCAAGCCAGACACCAAATTTGTGTATGAGACCCCCTTGTTTGTGGGACAAGGGACCTACCTCCGCGCAGCGATTTGACTGCTAAGTTGACAAAGGCATACATACTCTACCCCCTCTGGTTTTGAACCTGTGACCTCTTGAGAGGAAACACATGCTCTTATATAGTATATACATAGTTGACATTGAAATATTTTATTTATAATTTACATTTTATACATTAAAATGTTATTAGATACCCCATTTGTATTTGAAAGTAGAAAACATGCATTTATAGAACATTAATAATATATATATAATTATATATTATATATATATATATATATATATATACTTATTAATTATTGGGTCTATAAGATTCTCCTGTAGATTATTTGTTTTGGTAGCCATTTTAATTAATAGTTTTTTTTAAATTTGTAATTCATATTGGAAAATAAATGAATTACAAATCTTAAAAAAGAAAATTTTATAATTAGAATATAAATGCTCTCTCTTTATATATACAAAAATATATATATATATTAGACACACATATATATATTTTTTTTTTATATAATATATATTTTTTATATTAAAATATTTTATTTATAATTCATATTTTACACATTTAAAATATTAATACATGCCTCAATCATATTTAAAAATAAAAAAATATATCCATAAGATTCTCCTTTGTAATTATTTTGTTAATAAATAGTTTTAAATATTACACATCTTTCTATTATTTTTATTATTAATATTTTAAAAATGTTATATGTTAATTCCATATTAAAACAATGAATGAACTTACAAATCTTTCTAAAATTAATGGAATAAGAATTCTATCTCTTTCTATGACAATCTTGTTAAAACTATTTTAACTAACAAGTTATAGTTAATATTATATATATATTATAATATATATATATAATATATATATAATATATATATAAGTGACCTAAAAATTAAGATGGAAATTGAAGTATTTTATTTAAGGAGTTGTCTTTAGTGCGACTCTTTGGACTTTCCAATGCCGAAATTCCGTGGAAAATTTTGAAGTGAAATCTTGATTTGTGTCATTTAAACTAGTTTTTTATTGTATATATGAATTCAGCACCGTGGAAAACCCCTAGGGCACTTCGATTGCACAGGATTACCCATCAAGCTTGTGATTTCAATAAATTTCTGCCTGATTTTAGAGAAATTAGACCAGAAAAACCCACCGTAAAAGCTTCCAAAAAATCTCAATAAAGACAACTCCTTTTATTTATGGCTGACATTATTTTTTTTGTTATTATTAGTTTTTTTGTAGGCTGATACAAAATTTTCTATTAATAGCAAAAAAAAATTACAACAAACAGAAAAAACTGACTTGTGAGGTCACACCACCAACCAGGTACTAAACATCTTTTCTATGTGTAAGCATATGAGAAAATGTCTCTTCTGATATCAAACGCATGAAGTGTTCAAAGGTTTTTCCTTTTTCCTCTTTCTTCTATGAACATCTACCCATCCTACAAATTTATTATCACTATTTAAATAATCAAACTCTTAAGCTTATATTTACCCACTATTACTATTTTTTCAATTATACTATATTTTTAATTTGTTAATATAATTATTGTTTTATTATTTTTTTAAAATATATATATTTTAACAATCATCAATCTTCTTCTATAATACAATCATATATATTCCTAAACTAATTAATAAAATATCATAAACTAATTTAATATATTTTAAATTAATTAAAAAATAATTTAACTGCACACATGCATAACTTTATAAAACAAACAATCCCAATCATTTGAGTAACGATTTGGCATATGTCACATTAATTTAAAACTAATTCAACGACACACATACATAACTATATAAAACAAACCCAACAAGCCGATCATTTGCAGCAGTAAGATAAAACCAATATGGTTGGTTAGTTAAACCAAATATATAACAAGGCGGGCTGCGGGGCAGCTAGTCCCTGCCCCAGCCCAATAGTCAAACAAAAAGTCCGCAGCTTGCCAGGAGAGCGAAGCATATGTCAATAGTCTTACAGTTTGCTGCGAAGCATATGTCAATAGTCTTACAGTTTGCCAGGAGAGCGAAGCATATTTAGACGTTGCTCTGTCAATAGTTTTGCAGTTTGCCATTGCCAGGAGAGCGAAGCATATTTAGACGTTGCCATGTCAATAGTCTTGCAGTTTTCCAGGAGAGCCAAGCATATTTAGACGTTGTTTCCAGGAGAGCGAAGCATATGTCAATAGTCTTACAGTTTGTTGCGAAGCATATGTCAATCGTCTTACAGTTTGCCAGGAGAGCGAAGCATATTTAGACGTTGCCCTGTCAATAGTTTTGCAGTTTTCCATTGCCAAGAGAGCGAAGCATATTTAGACGTTGCCCTGTCAATAGTCTTGCAGTTTGCCAGGAGAGCCAAGCATATTTAGACGTTGTGCCTTTGCATAATTGCCTCTATCAGTGTCGACGGACAGAAATGTTGCGCCACAAGGTTGCAAGGTTGTAACGAAGATTATGGCATCATCGTTACTTGCCAGTCTTAGTAGAGTTCCTTCAAGGTATGGAGGTGAGCGTGAGGTTGTTGGCGTTGTATGATGTAGTTGCAATGTTGAGTGTTTTCTAAGCCTGGGAGATAAAGTGAGTTCTCTTTGCACTGTCCATTATGGAGTTGCCCAAGAATTAGTTACTGAAGCTTAACTGCCTTTGGAGTTGCCCAAGAATTGCCGACGTTGTACAAGAGAACATATAAACATTTATAAACTATTACCCAGATTAACCCAACAAAACTTGATGGCTTAAGTACGAGAAAACATTAAAAACATTGCGGAAGTTTCTCACGCAGAAGGAAATCTGTAATGTGTTCAAAATGCAATCCTGTAATAGAGGCCAGAAGAGCAAGAGGTGTATATATATATATATAGATATATAGCCATTGGCAGACAAATTATAGAGTGCAGAGTTAACAATATACATAACATTCCACATAGATAGATATCTATTTTGTTGGGAATTTTGATTATCGTCAACGCTGCGCTCAATAATATGGTTGCGTGGGCTGTCATAGGCTTGCAGCAATCGCTTCCGGGCATTCTCTACATAACAAAAGCATACTAAGATTATCTTCAAATGATGGATGCCCAGCTTCAAATGATGGTTGCCCAGAATGATTAATTGTATGTACTATATAAGGTCGTGGGATTACCAGAACTAGAAGCATCCAGCTCTGGATCGTAACAATGAGTAGAATGTACTGCATTTGGCGTAGTGCATAAAGTCCTTTGGCAGTACGCATAATGTCAATGGACCACATGGATCGTGAAAGATTGAATACGTTAACCATTGGCAGCGCTTGCTTGGGTCTTAGGATGCTTGAATCATCAAAGCTTCGAATGCGTTAACCTTGAGAAGCGGATGCTACAATATTGGGATGGTTGCACATTCGATAACACCTTTAATATTTAAAAAATGCTCGATTTTTTAAATATTCGTGACATTCTCCTATGATTATTAATTTTTATGATATAATAACCTCAGAGTGTTATTGGGATGATTCGCTAACACTTTTCCAAACAGTGACCAGGATAGCTCACAGAATCAACATGTAACCAAACCTTTTATATTTATTCTGATTTTTTCCATATATGATCTATTATTTTGTTTTCCTCTCCTAGTTCTCATAGCTTAGAATCGACATAGTGACCAAACATCTTACATTATTCTGATTTTCTCGATTTATAATCTTTAATATTCTTTCTCCTTGTACGAAAAGAGGGCAAAGTAAGAAATTTGCGCGGAGATAATTTATCCAAAACACGACCATTCTCGGACATTTTTCTAACTCTGTTGCAAAGTAGAAAGAACATGTGGTCACATCTAATAACTGCCTCAGGTTTTGTGTAACTCAGTGGACCCAGTCTGAATGCAGTGTCTGCATGAATCCCAAGTGTCAATTAGGAAGCAAGCCAGATATGGTAGTTCGTTCGCTGAAGACAGGTCTTTGATCAGGTGGAAGCAGTCAGGTGGGATCAGCAGTCAAGAAGGTCGCTTATCCGCTTCATAACTGGTCGCACCATAAGATACAAAGCACGCAAGTGAATCCATCGCAATGGTAGCCATTTCAGCTATTATTCTGATTTTCTCGATTTATAATCTTTAATATTCTTTCTCCTTCTACGAAAAGAGGGCAAAGTAAGAAATTTGCACGGAGATAATTTATCCAAAACACGACCATTCTCGGACATTTTTCTAACTCCGTTGCAAAGTAGAAAGAACATGTGGTCACATTTAACAACTGCCTCAGGTTTTGTGTAACTCAGCGAACCCAGTCTGAATGCAGTGTCTGCATGAATCCCAAGTGTCAATTAGCAAGCAAGCCAGATACGGCAGTTCGTTTGTTGAAGACAGGTCTTTGATCAGGTCGAAGTAGTCAGGTGGGATCAGCAGTCAAGAAGGTCGCTTATCCGCTTCATAACTGGTCGCACCATAACATACAAAGCATGCAAGTGAATCCATGGCAATGGTAGCCATTTCAGCTCTTTCGATAGCGGCCAATAATTCATTAAATTCATGTACATTTAACATATCATAGTTTTCAATTTCGTCAACTTTTGTTATTTCATGTGCATTTACTTGTTTTCTGATTTGGGTCATTGTTTTGTGCAGGGGAATGCAGCCAATGTGAGGAGGGGATCTCTGTTTGCTTCATTCCCCAGTTCGAATTACACCATACCTGCAATTCCAGTTGATCAGGAGGAGAAAAGGACGTGTCCTGCAGCTCAGAAAGGACAAGTTTAACCCATTCACTGCTATGTGTTTCACAAATTGAAATTCTAGCTTCAAGAACGGTTCTGGAGAATTTATGCTGGTTCAAGAATGGTTATGGAGAAATTACGCTGGTTAAATTCTCATGGGATCACTACAGGAAGGGCGCGTTGAAAGGCAGCCAAATAGCCATGTCTTGGCAGACTTGCTGGTACCATACAACCTCCAAATATTGGTGATTTTTGGCGAGTTTCTTTTTCTTTTTCGAGTTTAAATTTGGTCCTTAGGCTTGTGTTAATGGCTGAAAGGGGCTTCTTGACAGGAGCCGTTGCTGCCCTGTTTTGGCTGCCTGACATGCGTGGACAGCTTGCAGAGTTCTCTCAAAACCCGGGGCATTAACATCCCCGAACCCAACGCTACCTGCAATCCGAATGTGAGTTTAGTTTTAAAATACACTGTTTTTTAGTTCTAGTTTTAAAATACTTAGCTAAGTTCTGGTATATCTTTAGATCTGACTGGTTCTACTGTAATTACTTTAATAAATATTTACTGAAACTTTTTTCTTACATATATTTAAATCCATTTAAATACGTAAATTCATTATAAAATTTATATGAGACAGGCATGTATCTCTCTACAATACATAAAATAAATCAAGACAAATTTATAACTAGTAATAAATAGTTATTTACTAACACAAATTAGCCTCCATAAATTCAGAATAAAGCATGATTTCAACGCTGACTTGTCCTGCAATGATAGCGTTAATAGAACACACAGTAGCATACAACAAATGAAATAAACAATAATGCAAATATCACAAGTTAATGAGACAATTAGAATAGAACTAAAATCAATATAAAATAAGCACCCGGAAATAATAACAATTTACAAATCATTCCCCATTAGAACAAGTTCAGCAAACTAAACATACTTGCTGCAGGCTTCCCATCTTTTAACACTTCCAACCAGGCGAGCATGGAATGCTTTTTGCACATCGAGCATATTCAGATACCAGGTAACTTCGTCTTGCACGCAAACGTCTGGCTTTACTGTTGTGGTTCCTATCACCTGTTCAAACAAATTGAAATAATTAGTAGATTATAGACACTTTTCCACATAAATCTCTAAGGAATAGATAGATTTACAGCTCTATAAGCTAATTGTTACCCCGATCATCAACTTAGACTTTTGCATGAGAAGAGATGATAAACAGCTTTCTAATGTGACATCACATACATTAATGTATTTGCTGATTTCCATGCTGACAATTAAGTAAATTTGTTTGCAGGTCGATGACGTTCTGCCTCTGAGGGTCTCATACAGGTGCAACTCCAGTAGCAGCAGATTCCTCTACTTCGGCTTTTGCATAGAGCCTCGCGGTTATGGCTCATATTCAACACACACAGGTATCATGGCTCATATTCAACACACACAGGTATCATAAGGGCTACTAGTTATACCATCCTCCTTCCTTACTTTGATAGTAACATTGCTCATGCAAATTACAATGTTGACACGGCAGCGCAAGGATTGTTGGACACGGCAAGGCAACTTTGACACGGGAAGGATTATTTGACACGGCAGGGCAGAAGCCATGGTTTGACATATTATAGGCCATAAGTATAGTTAACATTAAATGTTAGGGGATTAATGCTAATGCAAACATAGCATTAGTTCATGAAACTGAGTTCATTAAACTGCGAAATGTTCTAATCACTTGTACTTGTCCTAACTTTTAAGCTCGTATACCTGCCCATATGCCTCGTTTTGAGGCCAAATAAGATGAAAAATTTGTTCATTGGTTAAACGAATAAGAAAATATAAAATATGGCATTGGTTCTTGTGTCATTTGCTCAAACTTTGCTTTAAGTTATATAACGGTTGTTGGTTATCATGTGGAGATAATGCTAGCTTCACAAACTGATTACTATAATCCCTGCCAGCCCGGAAGGGCAGGGACTAACAAGAATTAATTAATGTACGTCGATACAAAAAAGGGAATCAACCAATACGAAGTCCACTACCTGAAGATGTGCTTGTGGAACATGGCGAGAGATGGTTGATTATTTACGGGGCCCTCATTTAACAAAAGATACAACTGGGATAGAGCAAAGTTATCGACATTGAGGAACCATTACTAATTGTGAAAGAAATATAGGATCCCTATTCTCATGTGATTGATGATGAAAGCTTATTATAAAAGGAAATATGGTTGGTTGTGGAAATTCAAGATGTTAAAGATGTAGTTTTACCAAGCTTACAATAAATAAAGGCTAAAGTCCACGGGGTCTTGAATAGATGGTGATCGGGTGCTCTATTAAGGCACTCCTTGATGTGAAGTTATTGGTTCAATTCCCCACCCGATTGGGGTGATATATTGAACATGATGAAGATGTAGTCCTGCCAAGCTTACAAAAGAAAAAATCTTGATTATAAGAATGTTCAAAAAGAAGTTTAATGGAAAATTTGTCCTACAATGATAATGAAAGCTTGTATGGAAATCTCTCAAAGAAGAGATACCCTACATTCAACCCCATATCTACTCCCCGTTGGGGTCATACCATATGCATTTAACCCAATATATTCCCCCTTTAGGTTCATAACCATCACACATTTCATATGTGGCCACTCTACCCATTCACTTAGACTTTGAAACCATTCTATGGGAATATTTTTTTTCGTTTTTGATCAAATTATTAGGATGAGACATAAGGTCATCACAAAAACTCTACATTTGGAGTCATAATTGAAATACATAGATTCCATTTTTTAAATAAAAAATTGAACTTGGATAACAAGAAATGTCTTTCTATAGTGGTAGTTTGGACTCATTCAAATATTCATGATCACACACACACCATTAAAAAATGTGAACATTTTCAAATATTTACTGGTAAGACTTGCAATCCCCTTACTTCAATAAACCCCATAGTGATTATGTGCCCCTTTGCAAAATGGGGGATTGACTTTATGGAATGTTGTTCAAATTTCATGGGTGGTCTTAAGAACAGTATAGTTATTATCAACTACTTCACCATGTGGGTTAAGGCCATTCCAACCAACCAAAACAATGGTTGAATAAGAAGAATTTTCCTATTCAACCACATTTTATAGCAAGGTTTGGTACCAGAATAGGTTGCGACCAATCAAGGTTCCAATTTTCAGAATCACATAATGAAAGAATTAATTGAGCAACGGGGTTTCAAACACTAAATGTACTCCCTATTTTCCCTAAGTAAATAATAAAGTTGAGGCCATCAATAAGGTGTTGAAAACTATGCTGCAAACAATGGTGTATACACAAATATAATTAGTATCAATGTTTTTTATATTTGAGCATACCAAATGTCAAGAAACAATACCACCAAGTTTACATCTTCGTAACTGACATTGGCATAGAAACATTTTTGTTGGTAGAATGTGAGGTCCCTTCACTTCGGTTGACTATTGAACATCTTGATGCAGGAGCATCTGGCTGACAGGGCGAAGACAAAAGTGAAGGTGATATGGTCTCTAAAGGGGACGAAGGAGTTAATTCATTGAATGGATAGCGTACTTGTTTTTTTTATTTTATTTATTTCCTTCTTTTATTAAGTTGCCTAAGTTAATGTAGTAAATTGTAATTAGGAACAGTAGGAATTAGTTAGTCATTGTTCCAAGACAGTTTATTTACTGTTGTAAAAACATGAAAAGAAAATACGCTAGACAACCATGAAAAGTTCCGTATGAGGAATAACTGATGTAACCAATTGAACATAACTAACAATAGTTAGTGACAGTTTGAGAACACTGATATTAAAAAGAGGGACAAAGCACAATGTAAGGGTTCGACTGACAAAGAAATAAAGAAGAGGAAAATATAATTTTTTATGTGCACATTCATCCCTACAGCGTCCCAAACACTGTGTATAATAATTTGTGTAAAATTACTTTGTGGAGACTGTTATTATACTACTATAGGTTATAAAACGAAAGAGGCGATAACCGAAACCAGAGGAGAAGTGACAGTGCCCAGATTACAGGTGGACTCAACCAAACAATCAGATATAAAATCATTTATGTGAACAAACGATACGAAGTCGGAAATTGCAAGTCCAGATAAGCAAACAAATTCTGTAAACACCAAGTATGCGAATTTATAAATATAGCCCAAATCAGTTCCAGAGTTGAATTCATAGAAACATAAATACAGTCATCCAATTCTTTGCTCATTTACATTCTGTTCGAAACCAAAGAACAAACCCAGTTCACAAATATATGAATCATACTTATAACAAGCGGAAGCCAAACCCCATAGTCCTCAATTCATTACCATAACCCAACGACATTGACAAACTACAGAAGAACCAAATACAGACAACGGCTCGAAGGCCAACGATATATCGACCCTACAATTGTAACACTACAGCCAAGCAAAACAACTAACAAACAGAACGACACTACCCGTGGTCAATTGGAACAGCTGAGTTTCCAAGCGCCGAAACCCTCGGGTGGCTCTACCTGCAAAGAGAAACGACAAACGAAATAATTTCTTGTGAAATGGAATAGAGAGGAATCAAAAGTTGAAGGGAACAATCAAAACATATCTGGTTAGCTAACCTGATGGAGGCAAGCCATAACTACAACCACTCCTCCAGTTTTTTTTTCCCTGCTCACGAGGAGCTGAAGACGTTAGACAACTGAGAAAGTAGGAGCACATATATCCAGCATAGAAAAGGGAACTTACCCAGATGAATTAGCAGAGGAACCGAAGGAATTCGCCACCTTAGTTCTGTCGGGCTCGTGGAGGAATTGGACTCAAAGCTAAAGAAACTTTACCAGGAACAACGCAACCAACAACCGACTGTAAGACTCGTGAGAAGCACAGCCAACGAACTGAAACAAGGACGCACAGAGACGGAGACATACCAAATTTGTTACCAAACATACCATAACAGTCGACATTCAAGAAGGAGACCATGAAGAGAGCAAACCTTACCAGGGTTTCATAACTTTGCCAGATGAATGAAAAAATTCCAATTCGAGTCCCGAACCAGTAAAGCAAGACCGTAAGAACGAAACCCACATTGAATCTGCGAAGACAGCCGAGAGCATACAGTTCAAAGAACCAGGAGAATAAAACCACGAACAAAAAAAAGGAAACCACATTGAAGCTGTGAAGACCACCAAGAGCACACAGCTCAGAGAACCAGGCGGACAAACCATAAACAAAAACGAAATCCACAGTGACGCTGCAAGAGGCCGCCGAGAGCACACAGCACAAACAACCAAGAGAATAACGAATGAACCAAATGAGCACAAAGGTGGTGAAACCCTATACCAAGGCAGGTTCGTAGAATCCCAAGGAGGGACAAATGTCCATCAAACAAAAAACCATCGTACAAATCACCATAACCCTCATTTAATTCAACGCAGATTAAACAATTTGCATATAACAAAAAAATCTATGTTAAACATTATTATTTGCTTGTACACCCATCAAGTGGAACGCATTGACGGCGAGATCACGTGGGCTGGCCCCATCACATCTTCTTAACATTTTGTTTATAGAAGAGTAGATAGTTGTCTTAGCATGCACTTAATTAAACAATGTCAATATTTTGACATGACCATATAATATTATTATAGTTCTTAGATGAGTAATGTCAAGATGTCCACATGGCCACTGAAACGCATGTACAAAATTTCAATACTATTGTTCTATTTACTTGCCTTCAAACAAGGAAACCTTGCTCTGGTTTATGACACTGACAATGAAAATGTTGGTTAAGAGAAGTTAGAACCTCTTTGGTATGACCACTTTAAAAATAACCTTTATAAAAGTGGTTCCTATGAGTTAGTTAATTATGAAATAACTTCTATTACAAAGTTTGTTAACGAGATTTACTTCCTAAAATTTTATTCTTAAACAAACAAAATTTCAACAATGATAACTAATATATAGTATTTTAATTTTTGTTTATTGGCATTTTTTAGCTCACTCCTAATCACCTTTCATTCTAGATTGTTAAATGTTACCAATACCCCATTTGTATGGTATCTATAGATTTGACTAACTACCAAACATAAAATCTTGTTTATGTGACATAGACACTTACATTTGTTATTATATTTAAATAAAACTTATATTGGTCCCACTACTAATAAAAAACATAATACACTATTGTCATAAATTTATTACTAAATATTATAGTCTTTCTGGTTTGTTGTTTGATTATGCATCTTAACTTATTTATCTTGTTTCATTTAAACAACATATACCATACTCACGAAATTGCTTTTACAATTTATATAATATAAATCCAATCTTAAAAACTTATCTTAACTAACAAACAAACAAACAATAAATAAATAAATAAATAAATAAATAAATAAATAAATAATATATATATATATATATATATATATATAATTTATTAATTAACATCTTTATATTTTAAAGGAAATCATCATGTATCCCCCTACTAACTATATATCATATTTTACATTGATAAAAAATAATTGATAACTACATATAATAAACGAAACAAGCAACCCCTGTCATATAGCATATTTCAAATTGATAAAAAGTAATTGAACTACACACATACATAGCTGTATAAAACAAACGAAACAGGCAATCCCATCATTTGAATAATCATTTGGCATATATGACATTACTTAAAAGCCAATATGATTTGTTAGTTAACGCAAATATATAATATGCATTAATTAATCGATGTCGATACAAAAAGGAATCAACGAATACGAAGGCATAAATATGCATGTGGAACATGGGGAGGGATGGTTGATTATGTCTAGGGCAGGTCTAGTCATTATAATACCTTGTCTTTTGCCTAGATGTAGTTATACTCTTATATTTAATTGTATCTTTGTTGTGAGTATTTTTTTAATTAATTGATGTAGTTATTAATGTCATAATATAAAAATATTAATTATATCTTACTGTATAGATATGGTTGTATTACGAGTTTCTATATATAAATTTTACAAAGAAATTTCTTTGATCACTCTCATATAGTCCTTAACAATTTATATATCTCACTCTTTTTTATTATTGCTATTAGCCTTAATTTGGCCTCCTCCCCCAACACCTCATAGTTAGTGCAAGGTTAGGGGGAGTTGATCCTAATTCTCTACCTCAACTTTTATAAAATAAACTAAAGTATTTAAGTTTTGATATGACCAAAAATATTATATACACTTAAGGCTTAAAATTGAAAACATTCAACAAACATAATTTATTTTACTTATAACCCTCTAGTCCACACTTTATGGCAGACATAAATTTATGTCTCCTTGAAAGTCTATACTAGAGTAATGATAGTTGTTAGTAATGATTAGTTTTTACCTGATATAGAAAATATCATTAAAAACCCATCCTAACATACCACTTCTTAGTCAATACATCAAGACCATCTATACAATTTTGTTAGGCTCATGTTTCCCTATTATTCACGCCCTTACATGAAAATGGATCAAAGGTAGATATATTCTTAAAGAAAATTATTTAAATGTTATTACCATAATTGAATAGGTTGTGCACTCCTAGTGTTACACATTGTAAGTTGTTGATGCACATGAAATAGCAATGCATTACTTTAGTCAAATATCTCACTACCCATGCACTACTTTAGTAGTTCTAGAAGGTCTCACCAGATCATATGTGGTGTTTTTTCTAATGAACTACTTTCGCATTCATGACATGGATATATCTACAAATAAATGATTCTTTTTGAAAGAAAATCCATCATTTTCTTAATTTTTCATGACAATTTGTATAAGGATACACCCCTAAGGGTTTTAGGGGAAAAGGAAGATTTTTTTGTCAAAATATGAGTCATTTTTTCTCAGTACAAATGCCTATGCTTTTAAATGTATTTCTTGAAATCTCGAGTCAATATGTATTTTTAGATAATTTTTAGTTAAATAATAAATCTAAGTCTTTTTCACCTATCATTCGTCCTCCTTTTTTCTTCACCACTTTTTTTCATTTATCCCTTTTTTTCTTCACCACTTTTTTCTTATCAACAACAAGACAATGCAAGAAGTGATTGGTTGGAAAGCATGAATGGTCGTGATCATTATCTTGTTGATTTAAATTAGTGCAACTTTTATCACCGGTCTTGATGTGTTTTGTAAAAGACTAATGTTTAATAACTATTTAAAATTAAATTTCCTATTAACCACATTTAAATTGTTATTTGATTTTTTAATATTTATTTCATATTACTTAATCATTATTTATTAGATAATTATTAATATAATAAGTGGTTTACTACTATATTAATAATATAATTTAATATTATCAATATAGTTCTTATATTTATATTAATATTATTAATATATGGTTGATATGAGTCTATCAAAATTTATCAACATAGTATTAGTTTAATAATATATTCATAAACTAATTTAATATATTTCAGATTAATTAAAAAATATTATTTAACTTCACACATGAATTACTTTATAAAACAAACAATCTCATCATTTGAGTAACAATTGGGCATTTGTCACAATCATTTTTAAATAATTCAACTACACATACATAACTATATAAAACAAACCAGACAATCCGATCATTTGAACAACAATAATATAAAGCCCAATAATTAACAAGAATTAATTAATCTACGTCGATACGAAAAACCATATGAAGTCCACTACATGAAGATATGCTCTGGCTAGGGATGGTTGATTATTTACGGGGCCCTCATTTAACAAAAGATACAATTCGAATAGATCGCAATCATCATTTAAAAAAAAAAAAATGAGCCATTCTGATATTTTTTTGTGTGGATGATGATGTAGAAATGTGCACATCTTTTTTAATTCATTATTAATAGATTTTATTTTCTCTTCACTATTATTATTAATAGATTCTATTTTTTCCTTAAAAACAAATTTTTATATAATAAAGAACTAATTAAAATTTTGGATTATAAGAATGTTTAAAAAGAAGTGTAATGGAAAATTTGTCTTATAATGATAATGAAAGTTTGTATGGAAATCTTTCAAAAAAAGAAATACTCTATATTTAACCTTATATCTATTTCCCTTGGGATCATACCATATGCATTTAATCTAATATATTCCTCTCTTGGATCCATAACCATCGCACACTTCATATGTGGTCACTCTACCCATTCACTTCGACTTGACACCATTCTATGGGAATAATATTTTTCCTTTTTGATCAAGTTATTAGGATGAGACATAAGGTCATCACAAAAACTCTACATTTGGAACCATAATTGAAATACATAAATGTGATTTTTTTAATAAAAAATTAAACTTTGATAACAAGAAATGTCCTTCTATAATGGTAGTTTGGACTCATTCAAATTACTAATAAGACTTGCAATCCCCTTACTTCAATGCACCCCATAGTAATTATGTGCCCCTTTGCAAAATGGGGGATTGACTATATGGAATCTTGTTCAAATTTCATGGGTGGTCTTAAGAACACTATAGTTATTATCGACTACTTCACCATGTGGGTTAAGGTCATTCCAACCTACCAAAACAATGGTTGAATAAGAACAATTTTCCTACTCAATCACATTTTATTGCAAGGTTTGGTGTCCAAAATAGGCTGTGTCCAATCAAGGTTCCAATTTTCAAAATCACATAATGAAAACATTAATTGACCAATGGGGTTTCAAACACTAAATATACACCCTATTATCCCTAAGTAAATAATAAAGCTGATGTCATCAATAAGTTGTTGAAAACTATGCTGCAAGGATGGTGTATACATAAATCTAATTAGTATCTATGTTTTTTATATTTTGGGCATACTAAATGTCAAGAAAAAATACCACCAAGTTTACATCTTCGTAACTAACATTGTCATAGAAACAATTTTGTTGGTAGAATGAGAGATCCCTTCACTTCGATTGACTATTGAAAATCTTCTTAAAATTTTGTTGATGGAAGAGTAGATAGTTGTCTTAGCATGCACTTAAATTAGCAATGCCAATATTTTGACATGACCATTTAATATTATTATAGTTCTTAAATGGGTAATGTCAAGATGTGGGAAAGGCACTAGTGCCATGGATATGAAAATAAATTCAACTTTCTTCCGATGAACTGATAAAACCCTAGTGCATTAATGGTGAACCTTAGGTTTACAACGACAGCATATGGGTGATATGGAATAACCAACAATGGCGATGACAAACAAGGGATGGAGCACTAGGGGCACATGACTGTGGCAGTTGACGGGTCAACAAGTAGCGAAAGAACCGAACAGTGGGTTGTAGCTTTTGAATATTCATTGGGCCAGTGTTTGTTGGAGGTTGCAGTAAACTACAGTGCATAGGGTCATTTGAACAACGATTGTTGGAATGTCGTTTGTATGGAAGAGGAACTAGTCGATTATTCTTCTGACTCAATGGATGCTTCCCAGATTTGGGCAGAGGATCCACATCAACGACCAACAGGGCGTACACCGTAGCACCCGCAGACAATGGACGTCCAAGTCGAAGCATATTTATTGGAGATGGAAGATGTTGTGGGTAGGGGTGATTTTAGGGGTGAATGTTCGCCCTTTGGCGAAATTAAGGGGTTTTAAATTTTTAGTGGGCGAATATTTTGTATCATAGTACATTTTTACAAATCACCTCAAATAGCCCACTTTATTTTAAGGGAGAGGGTAAAAAAGGTAAATATAGCCCTTGAAATTAGGAGTTACAACCTTCCATTTGCCCATTTTCAAGAATAGGTTTTATTTAAGTGAATCCTATGGGCCCAAGACCCAAATACGATATTCATAATAGAGGTATGGTAAATTAATAAAAATATAAATAAATGAGAGGTATGGTAAATAAATAAACCATCTTTTTATACTTACTCAAAAAGTATGGTAAATAGATAAAAATATAAATAAACTAGACGCATGGTAAATAAATAAACCCTCTTTTTATATTTAGTCCATAACCCTCATTCTATTTATGAAGGCTCAAGAAAGAGGTTTTTATTTAAGTGAATCCTATGGGCCAAATACCATATTTGTGAAAGAGGTATGG
>APFE031493246.1:59577-72265 GCA_000404065.3 Pinus taeda | reverse complement strand
TAAAATATTAAAAAAATTATTTATTTTTCGATTTATTAATATTATCACCTTCAAACCACCTTTCCCATAGACTTTACTTTTTAAAATATAATAAACAAAAACTTAAAACATAATCAACAAAAACTTCACTATTATTATCATTATTATTACTACTAAAAATAATCTCAACCAAATTAGAAAACACTTATTACTCTTTAACATGAGTATACAACTGACATGAACTGATAAGCAACTTTTATTATGCCAGAAATAAATATATAAAATATTTCCTAGGCAAAAACAATTAATATCTCGAAGTATGACAAACCTTAGGTTCCAACTAAAAAGCAAAATACGAACTCGCAAGAAAATGAAATTTCATTATACTACATTGGGGTCCTTATGAATGTTAATAATGAATCTATTTTATATATTAATATAAATACTATTCTTTCGGTAACCAAAATAATCGACGTACTATTTTATTTTTATTAAAAAAAGTATTTAGATATTCACAAATCATTTATATATATTTCTCAAAAATACTTAATTTGTAATTTTGGTATAAAGATATCAAAGTCTCGTTAAACTATTTGGAGATTGACGAGAATGTCGCACTGCAAAACATTAATAACATTATATCTCCACTTTTAGAAATAGGGATAATGAGGTTCTCAGTCCAAGGTTTAGGGAACCCTTGCTTGATTGCTTGATTAAAAAGCTTGTGGATGTGGGGGATGAGGATAGGGCCTCCAATTTTTAAGATTTCCGCCTGGTAACCTTCAATGTCTTTAGCTTTCTCATTAGCGAGGCGATTAACCCCAAACTTAATGTCTTCTAAAGAGAAAACTTCTTTCATTGTGACCAGGGTTTCCAAATTATCCATGACCTTTGGAGATTCATAAAGCTTTTTAAGATAAGAATTCCAATCGTGAAGAGCAATTTTATTATTATCCTTAGTCTTCCTAGTCAAAATCTGCCTCCAAAATTTCTTAGGAGCTACCTTAGAGAGGTGTAAGAGATTCTCCTGTCTTTGACAAATGCGCTACCTCCTTTTCTTTTTAGTTAGGGCTTTATATATTTTTATCTTGTCCATTTTAAGAGATTCATCAACAACTTCCTTAATTGCTCTACTTGCACTTTTACAATCTTTGTCATACCATGGATTGGTTTTGCTATTTATTTTATTATTTGAAACTTCAATTGAGAATTTGTTAATAGAATATGAGAGGGTTGTAGTAAAGTTATGATAAAGGTCTTCTATGTTGTCTATACTAGATAAAGGAAGCAAAATAGTTTTTAATTCATTTAGAAAGAGATCATTTTTATTTCTATCAAATATTAAGTTCTTTTGGCTATAAGTAATATTTTCTATGGGAACTCTATGCATGAAAAAATTGAGAGTTATAAGTAAAGGCCTATGATCAAACTCAGGTTCGTCGTCGTTTAAGATGTCAAAATTTATTATTTCATTGTATAATGGGAGATCGGAAATAACGTAGTTTACGACGCTGCTACCAAGTCCATGGATGCAGGTCATCTTGTTGGAATTGGGCCACTTCTTTAGACCATTGTAAATTATGAGATCCTAAGCACTACAAAGCTTGACTAGCTCCGACCCAAACAAATTTTCCCTGAGGTCTTCAGAACTCCTTTTGTACCTACTAGCCAAAGTAGGGTCTTCGTCTAACCAAAGAGGATTAGGGTTGGAATGATTGCTTAGATAATAGCTTGGTTGTTTGAAGTTCGAGCATTAAAGTCACCTATTAAAATGATATTGCCATCATTCCTT
This sequence comes from Pinus taeda, assembly GCA_000404065.3. Lineage (NCBI taxonomy): Eukaryota > Viridiplantae > Streptophyta > Pinopsida > Pinales > Pinaceae > Pinus > Pinus taeda. The sequence continues at coordinate 70,494 of APFE031493246.1, read as the reverse complement.
AGGCTAGAAATATCATTCTCTAAACCATTGTAAGGGTTAGTTTTATCTAGATTCTTCTTCTTATAGAAGTTAGAATTGATGGAAGGAAAATAAGATATTGCTATGTAGGACTTTTTATTATTAATGTCATTGATCTCTATCCAACTATATTGGTTGTGAGGGTTGTTTTTATAAATTCTAGCATGGAGGGAGATGTTCTTCTTAATGTAACAAGCTATTCCCCCAATGCCTCTACGGGAGGATCGCTTGTTCCAGGTAAACCATAGCGTAAAGCCATCTATGTTAGGGACCTTAGATTCTTCGTGCTCCCAAGTTTCAACAAGCAAAATAATATCAATATCATTTGAAATCCAACTTAGCTTGGGGCCTTTATTCCATAGGAAGCCCCGACAGTTCCAAGAAAGGATTCGAAGCATGTTTAATTGTTATTGACTACTATCTTTTTGGTTTCTATCTCGAATAAAGGCTTTTCTATTTTTTATTATTGCCCATTTTCCTTCCTTTCTAGCTTCTTTTACCTTTTGAACCTCCTTTTTTAATTCTGCTTGATCTTCTGGAATGAGATCTTTATTTATGAATATTCTCGTTCCTTTTAGACTTGAGGTTTTAATAAGTATGTCGTCCTTATGATCAGTGGAGCTCACCTTTATGCGGATTAGTCTTCCTTTATTCTCAGTGAATTTCCCCAACCTTGTTGCTTCTGTGAGACACACTGTTTCAATTTGTAATCTATTATGTAATTCTATCTGGGCTAAGGCTAAAGTATCCTCATCTACTTCCTCTTTTAAACCGAAGATTATAAGGTTCAAGGCCCTTTTGTTACGTTCGTGGTCTAATTCTATTAATTTTTGCATTTCATCTTTAATTGGTTTGATATCTAACTTATCTACTACATTATTTAGGGTGAGGCGGCTATTAATTTTTTCTTCTAATTCTTTAATCATGTCTTTCATTTTAAGACTCTCTAAAGTATCAGCATCTCCTTGCTGGGATGGTTGGTTAGTATGTTGGTTTTGTTTTTCTATAACCTGCAATCTAGTCTCCATTGCCTCCATTTTATTCTCCAGTAGTTCTATTTTATTTTCTATTTGTTTTTTAATCGTGTCTTCAAGAGATGCAAATTTATTTTCCAGCATGGCTTCTAACTCTTTCTGTAGCTTGGCTTCTCTTTCTTCTCAACGTTTCTCTAAAGACTCTATATACTCATAAAGGCCTTGTAGAGTAACTGTGTTAGGTCTGCCCTTGGTAATCTTTGGTCACTGTGGTGAAATATTCATACTTGAAATTATATGAGCAAATATGTATTAGGAAAAAAAATATAAGGAATGTTTGCACCTGATATCAGCAAACCTGACTGCAGATCTCTCGTGCCCACTGCAGCCTACAGAGCGAAGAATATACGCGAATAATATATAAAATATGTTTTTAACTCTTTCATCGAACCTTAGAACTCTTTCACCGAAGAATATATGCGAAGAATATATAAACTATGTGTTTAACTCTTTCACCAAAGTATATATAGAGTACGTGTTTAACTCTTTCACCGAACCTCGGAACTCTTTCACCAAAGAATATATGCGAAGAATATATAGAGTACATTTTTAACTCTTTCACCGAAGAATGTATATGTGTTTAACTCTTTCACCGAACCTCAGAACTCTTTCACCGAAGTATATATAGATTACGTGTTTAACTCTTTCACCGAACCTTGGATCGAAGAATATATAGAGTACGTTTTTAACTCTTTCACCAAGCCTCGGAACTCTTTCACTGAAAAATATATGCGAAGAATATATAAAGTAGTGTTTAACTCTTTCACCGAGTCTCAGAACTCTTTCACCGAAGTATATATTGAGTACGTGTTTAACTCTTTCACTCTTTCACCGAAGTATATATTGAGTACGTGTTTAACTCTTTCACCGAGCCTCAGAACTCTTTCACCGATCAATATATGCGAAGAATATATAGAATACATTATATAAAATTAAATGATAAAAAATATACACCATTAGAAAATCTAATTTAAAAATATAATTGTAAATGATAAAAAATCTACACCATTAAAAAAATTACTTTTAAAGATATAATTTTTTAAATAAAATTAATTATGTCATATGGAATTAATAACTAAAATATAATCAATTAATTTTTATCCTTTAAATTAAATAATAATAATAAATATATATTTTTCAAAATTTAAGTACTTAATTTATCCGATTAAATGGAAACAAAAAATCACAACACAATTTTCAATTTTCAACTAATTTATTAGATTAGAAAATCACAACACAATTTTCAATTAGAATTAGGATTGGAATTTCAAAACAAACTCACCCGTCAAATTTAACAATTTTCACTCCTCACTCACCAATTTTCCCAATTTAAACAAAGAAGCTCCCAATTTAAACCAAGAAGCTTGACAGTCTTGTAAACTTTGACAATCTTGTAAACTTGCAAACTGTATTTGAAAAATTTAACAATTTTCACTCCTCACTCACCAATTTTCCCAATTTAAACAAAGAAGCTCCCAATTTAAACCAAGAAGCTTGACAGTCTTGTAAACTTTGACAATCTTGTAAACTTGCAAACTGTATTCGAAAAGCAAATTCCATCCTCATTGGAATTGATTAACTTCATTTTCAACTAAAATGTACAAATATCTTGAACACAACCTTCAATGGATGGTAAATTATACTTGTGACCTTAATTTTTAAATAAAATTTGCGGGACAACCTTAGTTTTCTGTAAAAAAGAATTAAACAATAGTATGATAGTTTTTTCCGGGATGATAGTATTTCCCAGCATGAAGAATCAAACAATTACAGAAAAATAAGGTAAACTATACTTATGACGTTAAAATATTGCGTGATCACCTTAGTTTTCTAAAAAGGAAATTATGACAGCATCAAGAATCAAACAATTACAGCAAAATAAAAATGCCGAAAACTTGAAAAATTGCGTGGAGAAGCATGATCTTTGAATGCACCTCGCTTTCAACCTCATTTGAAACAAATTCCAATCTCCACATATATTGAAAACATGGTTACATTTTGCTATTTGATTTTGTGGTATGAACCCTACAAATTCTGCAGCTGTATTAAACGGAGGAATTGCATAAAGCTGACAAATGCTAATTTCTTTGATAAACCTGGGTTCCATACCATTTACAGATCGACATGATACACAATTAAGGATCTGAATTCAAGTTCAGAGAGATCACATGTTTTGATTTCCCAATTATGTATTTTATGTTTATGTTGCAGATGCCTCTATTGTAATTCAATTCACAGCGTTAGTACAGGAAAAAATTTTAATTATCTGAGCCATTAACTTGTTGAATACACTGCAACTCATTTTGGGATATGTTGGGAAGAAAACTGTTTAGAGCTGCTATCAATTTCAGACGAGAAAGACTGCATCTCGATACAATGAATGATAATTAAGGAAGAAAAACTGATTACAGCTGCTACCAATTTCAGACGAGAAAGACTGCATCTCAATACAATGAATGATTATTAAGGAAGAAAAATTGATTACAGCTGCTATCAATTTCAGACAAGAAAGACTGGATCTCAATACAATGAATGATAATTAAGGAAGAAAAACTGATTACAGCTGCTACTAATTTCAGACGAGAAAGACTGCATCTCAATACAGTGAATGATAATTAATGAATAAAATAGTTCGAGTGAATGGCAACACAGAAAAATTCAGCAACAGTCCTGAGAATACATATGTACTCCTCTTCAATAAATACCACTCCGATGAGAGTGTGCCATCTGAATCTTCAATACCAGTCCAATAAGAGTGTGCCATCTGAATCTTGGAAAAATAGTGAATGGAAGACAGTGAGAAACAGATCTAGGCCATGAACATCACAAGGATCGAAGCAGCTACAAGTGTCTGCCAAATGCCTGCTACGAAGCTCTTCATGCTGCCATTCTGTAATCACAAAACGAAGAAACGAAGCAAACATTTACGGGGTTGTGGTAATTAGAAATGATGGGGACGAAATGATTTTCTTTGTTTAAAACAGGGCCATGCAATTTTAAACAAGATTGCTTATTATTTAAAATGTATAGATAAATTCAGCATTCTGAAATAATTTTTTTTGGAAGAATCGAAATGTTAGAGATGAAATAACTTAAATTTATGATTCTAAATAACTTTATAACGTAAAGCATTATTCTAAAAAAATTCTCTGAAAAATCTAAACTTTATAGATTAAATTAGTTCTGAAAAACCTAAACTTTATAGATTAAATTAGTTCTTAAAACCAAAAATTGAGTAAAAAAATGCAAGAAAAACCATGTTTAACTGAAACATAATAGATGTGAATAGTCACAGAGAACAAAACCAGATAGCTAAACCATTTCATCTATTAGGCTAAAGATGTGAATGGATGTGCATTGTAACAGAGAGCAAAGTGAGAGATTACCCACCGGTGAATCGGGTGAAAGCGCGGGGGCAGCCAAATCCTCTGAAGATGAGGGCTCTGGAGAAAGGGGAGGTGCAGGAGGGCTCTTTACAGGGGCCGGGGCGGGAGCATGATGATGATGGTGTTTCTGGCCTTTCTTGGTGTGTTTGGGCTTCTTCTTCTTCTTGTGCTTATGCTTTGCAGGGGCAGGTGCTGGAGTTGGAGCCTCCTCTGTAGCAGGAGTAGGGGCTTCTACTGGCCTTTTGTGTTTGGGAGGAGCAGGGCCTGGGGCTTCCACAGTAGAGGTTGCTGGAGGAGGAGTTCCCGCGGGCCTTTTATGATGGGAAGGGGCAGGGGACGGAGCTTCTGTGGGTTTTTTGTGCTTCGGAGGTGCCGGAGCCGGAGCCTCTGGGGGCTTTTTGTGTTTCGGAGGGGTAGGAGCCGGGGCCGGAGCCTCAGGGGGCTTTTTGTGTTTCGGAGGAGCCGGGGCCGGGGCCGGAGCCTCTGTGGGCTTTTTGTGTGTCGGAGGAGCCGGAGCTGGGGCCGGAGCCTCTGTGGGCTTTTTGTGTTTCGGAGGAGCCGGTGCTGGCGGTGAATAAACAGGTACGGCTGCAGACGGCCCAGCTTTCGGCGGCGCCGCGACGGGCGCTTCCGCAGGGGCCTTGGGACTCGGAGGGGTTTTGGGACGTGACTTGGCGGGGGCTTCAGATGGTGGCGGGGAGGCTGAGCTTAGAGGCGGCGGAGCAGAGGCGGGAGCTTTGGAAATGGGTGGCGCCTTCGGTTCTGCAGTGGGCGCTTCTGGTGTGGTCTTCGAGGGTTTAGGGCTGGCCACCGGTGTTACTGATTTTGTCGCGTTTTTAGCTGTTGCCAACGCGACCCGCACAATGCCAGTCTTTGTTGGTAAAACCCGGTCTCCCACCAGTACTCTGTCATGAGCTCTGCAACAAGTAGCTTGAATGCAGAACCAGAGAAGAATGCAGAAATACAATCTGTTCTTGAACCCCATTCTCGATCGACTGCAACCACAAAACACAGTCAGCATCGGATCCAAACTTAAAACCCCATCAAAAATTATCTCCAAACTTAAATCCCCATCAAAATTATCTGCATTGAAACGATGATATTTCTGTCTCCCAAGCTTAGATCTAGTTTACAATGCTAACACAGCCATATAAATTAAAGCTCGGGAACTTGAATCCCCATCAAAATTATCTGCATTGCAATTGAAATAATGATATCTTTGTCTGCAAAGCTCAGAGATCTAGTTTACAATGCTAACACAGTCATATAAATTAAAGCTAGGAACTTGAATCGCCATTAAAATTATCTGCATTGCAATTGAAATAATGATATCTCTGTCTGCAAAGCTCAGATCTACCTCAGAATACTGGCACAGCCATATAAGTTAAATGACTGATTACTCACTCTGCATACAATGACTGATTAATCATCCTGCATACAATAATTAGCTAGAATAATGAGCTAATTCTATCAGAAGCTCATCTCTAAAGCTACCTTAAAGTGACGGATAGCTAGAATAATGAGCTAATTCTATCAGAAGCCCATCTCTAAAGCTTACCTTAAAGTGAGGGGTAGTGGGGATCTGGTTAGACTTTCGGGGTTCTCTGCATAATAATGCCATGGGCAGATCCAATTTCTTAAGAAAATGACAGAGAACAGTAGGAATACTGAATTACCTTCCTAAAATATAATGATGATGAAGAAAGGCCGGAAATTCTAGAGATTATATCGCCATCTGCTGCTGCCCCTCTGTCTCATTCTTCAGACCAATTGAGTCACTGAAGCCCGAATCTGGCAGGCCAAAACATGTGGCTGTGGAAATTATATATGCATTGATATGAACGATGAGACAGAAAAAAACAGCTGGGAATGATTAGTGTCACTGTTAGCAGCACTGTAAAGCAGAGAGTGAGAAAATGCCAGTGAGTATTCCGCGTTTCAACTGCTCATCAATGGAGCCCGATGTATGAGCTACTTGTTCACATGGGCATAATTCATACGTATCGCCATCAGTGTTTGTGATGTCGGCAGGTGGTACCCCTATGTTGGATTTCATTTGCCTGATTTCTAATTAATTAAATCATAGACACCCTGCACATTCATTAGCAATTTTTAACGCGAACATAAACTCGATAACTACATGCCTGTTGAATGTGAGGCATTGCATATGCTTACTCGTTGGGTGCCAGCTGGACATCATTTTCGAGAAGTATTTCACCTGTAGTCAGAAAACTGCTCGTGCAAAAACTTTATTGTCAGTTTAATGCCATTGGTATGGGAGTAGGTTGGAGCAGATGCATAATCAACGGTATGCAAAGTGAGAAAGTGGTCAGGTTGAAATTTTGCAATCATTGTTGCATGATGACAAGGGTAGATTGTGGAGGGAAATTTTATGGTAAAAAACTGTTTGAGCCAAAACTGTTTTGGGATGGAAGGTAATGGTTGTAATAACACATTGTCACAGAACATTTAATGCTGCTGCAATATAGGTCATCAAATCTTAATTGTTTTAGAATTTGATGGCCTATGACCACACCCACAACATTAAATGTTAGATAGCAAGTTAGATATTGGCTGCTCATTAGTAAAGGAGAGGAAGTGAGAAGGGACACATATGAAGTGTTGTTTTAGAATTTGAAGGTTTATATACCACATGCTAGATCATTAAGTAAAAATATGGATATTGATTCCCTATAAGCAAAAAAGAGGAAGTGCGAAGAGGCATACATGTGAAGTCTTGCATAGAGATAAAATGCTTTGGGAGAGGAAGTGCAAAGAGGCATACATGTGAAGTGTTGCATAGAGATAAAATATGTTAGGAGAGGAAGTGTGAAGAGGCATACATGTGAATTGTTGCATAGAGATAAAATGCGTCAGTTTCAATGCGAGCTAAGAGTTAATGGATGATGGGAATGAAGTTATTAAATGAGGGAGAAAGAATTAAGGAAGGGTGATAGTGAAATGAGGAAGAATCAAGGGAAGAGTTAATGAGGAAGTGAGAAGGAACACACACATGAAGTGTTGCTTTAGAATTTAAAGCCTACATACCACATGCAATAACATTAAGTAACAATGTGGATATTGACTTCTTATAAGTAAAGGAGAGGAAGTGCAAAGAGGCATACATGTGAAGTGTTGCATAGAGATAAAATGCGTTAGGAGAGGAAGTGCGAAGAGGCATACATGTGAAGTGTTGCATAAAGATAAAATGTGTTAGTTTCAATGTGAGCTAAGAGTTAATGGATGATGGGAATGAAGTTATTAAATGAGAGAGGAAGAATTAAGGAAGGCTGACAATGAAATTATTAAAAGTAAAAGAAATGTAGGTAAGTAATTTGTAAAAAAATGGTGTAGGTAAGTAATTTGTAAAAAAATGGTAAAAGTAAAAGAAATGTACATAAGTAATTTAAAAAAAAAATGGTAATTGGAGAATGACTTATAAGGTATTTTAATAGTGCTTTTAATGAGAGAAACAAGTTAGAAATGTAGGTAAGTAATCTGTAAAAAAATGGTGTAGGTAAGTAATTTGTAAAAAAATGGTAAAAGTAAAAGAAATGTACGTAAGTAATTAAAAAAAAAAATGGTAATTGGAGAGTGACTTATAAGGTATTTTAATAGTGTTTTTAATGAGAGAAACAAGTTAGGACAGGAAAACAATAAATACTTCTTAATATACTATGTTGGTATTTTTATGGAATTTTCGTAGCTCGATATAATAGATTTAGTTTTTATGATTCATCTCCCCCAGTGGCCATGAATATACATTCACCTCATAACATATATTATACCTATCACAATTGAAGATTGATAATTCAATGAAGAAACAACACTTAAAATTTAGTTTTTATGATTCATCTTCCCTAGTGGCTGTGAACATACATTCACCTCATTCACCTCATAACATATATTATAGTTATCACAATTGAAGATTGATAGTTCAATGAAGAAACAACACTTAAAATGAGTACCACACAAGGATATTTTGACTACACTAGAATTGGTAGGACATGGGAGATTTCACAAAATATAGGATGAGGGGGTGGTTGAGGCCTCTAAGAGGAAAATGTATCTAAAACTAAATCTTGTATGTAGAGCATATTTAAACAAATGTTGGTAGCATCCTTATCTTGATCCTAGGTTGAGATGTGGCCATCTATTCATAGATCCTAAATGTCTTCCAAATTCAAATGAATTTTGTGAGATCTAGAAGTATTTGATATTCTCATTTGTCCATAACATAAGACACACCTATGCAATCATGAAAAGATTCAACTCTAGGTTTGGTTGATTTGAGATGAAACATTATATAATTTTTCATCTATTTTCGTAGTTTTGAGTGGAAAAATGGAAACCATAAGGTCCGTTTTAGATATAGGTTCCACTTTGGTGATTTGCGTTCCAGATTTCGTTGGAGTTTGAAGCCTTAAAAGACATCTTTGAGGGTCAAAACTTTGCAAAATGGAGTTTCATGCCTCTGCACATTGTTTTACACAATAGATCTTTCTAATGGCATGAGATCACCTCAATCTAAGTTTGTATGCAAAAATTATGTCTCCGAGAAGTTGCATATTTTATTGACCACCATGATATTGAGTAGATGCCATGTCAACTCACACAACTCACACATGTCAAGATAGTCAAGTGTGGACTTTCAAGAATAGTCTAGAGGGTCTAAAGCCCTAACCCTAATCAAAAGTTGATGTATGGACAACCCTAACCCTTACCCAAAACAACTATACACCATGTTAAACATTGGGCCTTTAGGAAAGGAAGGGGGTTCCATCCTTATTATATTGTTATTATTTCATAGTTGAGCAGAGCATCTAGGAGTGTGGATTAAAGCATGATAGAGGAAGTAGAATACTCTATAAGGACAATTTAGGTCATAATATCAATGTCATTTCCATATGATATCCCCTTTAATTGTATTTGTATTTCATAACTGAGAAGAAAATAGTAGAGCATAGGCCTCACACAATTCTTGTTGGATTTTTCTCATATTAGGTTTTGCTAGTGTGCATATTTTGTTCATTACGTGGATAGTGTGTTATTTTCTTAGCTTGTTTTATTTCAGTTTTATTTCTTTCAACATTTCCATGCATTAAGCTAGTAATGTTAAATCATATGTTTAAGTAAAACACTATATAATAATATATTGTAAGAACTTATAAAATTTGTTGTTACTGTTCCAATGGAATATACTTAGTAATTTATAAATTACATGTTTATTTATTAATATTTTCTCCTTGCCCAAGGGGTGTATAGAAAATTGTGGCAAGGTGTTTTGTTAAGACACTATGTGGTGTAAAGGTCACTAGTTTGAAACTTTGTGGACAAAAATCCACTCATGCTAAGGGTGTTGTGGCCTAGGCTAGGAGTGATCCTCGAGTGACTTTGACAGCTTAAATGCCCTTGGGTCGTGACTACTCAAGTCATAGGTTAGGCGTGTGCCATTGATCTCAAGTCTCACATAATGTAGCAAAAAAAAATTATTTTCCCTCAATTTTTAATACTCATTTAGAAATAAGATTTGTGATTCACCTGATTATTCATGAAGCTTTCCTATATTTGAATACTCATTTAAAAGTTAGAATATAAAAAAAATGTTGATAATTACATAAATTTTAATATATATGTCTATTTCATTCATTATAATGTTTATTTGTAAATATTATATGTTGTTTTTCCGAGGAATATTAAATGTCTTATATTATATCACTTTTTAATATATAATAATACATTAATAATTTATTTAAATTAAAAAAAAAAAATATCGATAAACTAATATTTGTGGAAGGTTATCGACGGGTCTAATTATATTAGGCAATGGTGTGACCTAGGCCAGGTGTGATCCAACGATGGTGTGGCCTAGGCCAGGTATGATCTAGGATGATTTTGATAACTTAGATGCACCTAAAGCACGATTTCTCAAACCACGGATCAAACCTGATGTAATCCCTAAAATTCAAACCACTCAACAAACCAAAAAACCAAAAAAATATTGATGAAAAAATTTTAAAGCATTAAAATTATTAAAATTTATTAAAAAATAAGTATTTATAAAAAGCAAAATAACAAACCTTTACCCAAATTATTAAATCCATAACGCATAGTTTACATGTAATGTAATACTTTGAAATTTTTTGTCTCTTTTGATATAAAGTTGCATACCCATACCATAACCATTTAAAATATGGACCACCACTTTCGGTACACTATTAATTAACAACCTTTCCTTCTGAGAAAGAAAACAATAGAAGATGCCAGAACCTTCTTTCTACTTTTCCAATGTTGCAATATTTTTTAAAACCTAACCTAATATCTTTAATATAATTATTTAGGTTCTAACTTGACTTGGGAATTGACAGCTGAATATGGTTTTTCATTATCATGAAAAAGTGGGAATTTATGGAACATAGGATCTCCATCTCCATTTTCCCTAACAAAAAGCGAGCACGTCAATCATAACATCGAACTAA
>APFE031493246.1:34939-50221 GCA_000404065.3 Pinus taeda | reverse complement strand
CCTAATAAATAATTAATATTAATAATAAAAAAGAATATTACTTTGATTTTTCTGGCTGAGTTTACAAAAAGAAGTGAAAAAAAATTGAAACACTGAAGCAACAAATCGCCACAAATAAATATTTATGATCTCTTCTAAACACTCTTAAGCCCTTACTAAATTGGTCATGTGCCAGATAAAGCTTATAGGTATAAAATGCTCATTTATCATCATTGTTCCAAGAATATAGCAAAATGTTGATTTCAAACGCTATGATACTCAATTATCTAAAAAAAATGACAAATTTAAAACATTAACAAATTGGCATTACTAAAATTCCCTTGATGCACGACCATGGGCTAACAGCTCAAAACCTCTACCAATGGAGTTCCTTTACAAGGCTTTTACATCTCAAATAGTTTTTTGAAGCATGATCAATCGCTAGAGGGAATACCTAACTTAATTGGAACCTAGTTCTAAGATCTTCTACGAAAGCAGTCCTTTGTTCTTCTGTAGCCTTGGTCATTACTTCCCTGATCTGTATAACGACTGGCCAAGTCCAACTTAGATATGGTTGCCATCAAGTGCTTCGTGGGTCTAAATTGTTCTTACTCCATGCACCTTAGAAAAAATTTTAAACATTGAATAATAACAATTCTAATTTTCAACCATTCTGATATAATAATAATAACAATTCTGATATATATGCAACTCAAAATTTTGTATATGTATAAACAAAAGATGGTTAGACAAAAATACTGACTGAAGAGGAGGACAAATCCGGGTCAAAAGCCTGCTCTATTTTCTGTATATTCGGACCTCTTTTTTATCATAATATAAATACACCATGCTTCTTTTTCTTCTAGAATTTTTTTTTTTTTATTTTCAACCATTTAGAACCAACAATTGTTTGAACCATTTTGAACCTACTAAATCAATATTCAAGCTAAAATCCAGAACGACACTAAGGTCAATCAAAGAGCACCAGATAAGCATTTGCAAGGAGTTAGTGACATCCAAGAATGAAATCTGAATTGAAAGAAACCACTAATATCAACAAAATCAAAGTCTAAACCATTGGAGACTTCCAAAATATCCATTAATTAAATTGAAAATTCATGGAGCATCAAGGGGAAAGCCCAAGCAGACTAGCATTGGAATGTTTCTCGTGGTTGTGAAGGGCAACCAATGGTAATCTTTGCCACCAACATAGATGAACTCAATGGAAACACAAATAGCACAAATCAGGGTTAAGAGTAGCCTTTCGATTTGGTTTTCCTTTATTACACATAGAAGTAGTTTCATAGCTCAATCCATCCACTACAGCATATTTATTACTAAGAATCAAGGCCCAGGAAAGATCCACTGATGCATGTCCTTAAGTTCGCCACAACAGAGGCTACTTTAGATCAATTCAAACATGTAATATTCAACCACCTATAAGGGAGAAATAATTGAGTGGCAAATCTTCTAGCAATTTCATATGTCCATGGAAGAAGACGAGCTCTATTTCACAACCAGGAGATCCAGAGATTGAGGCATATTTGCAGTCGAAGACCAAGGTATCCTCCAATTGAAATCATGGTTTTTCTAAAACCCATTTAATCACCTAAGCATTGAGATTGACAAATGGCAACTAAGGACCAAGGCACTCATGAAGATGAGGCCTGCCAATTTATCCATCAACGCACCACTAAGGCCATAGAATCAACTAGAGGATGTACAAAAGATAGATATTGATGTTGAACCCATAAGTTAAACTTGTTATAATAATGACATATTAGCTCTACAGTGAGTTTAGACATCATGCACGTTTCAAAAGAAAAGCATGAGTTTCACTTCATTTCAATCTTTTTATGATAATGTTGATATAAAAATAGACTTAAAAGTTAAAAATATCTAGCATCGATAGCTTTTGGAATTTTCTCAGAAATATGGTGATTGTTATGCTTTCTTTTATGCAAAATTCTCAAAACAAGTTTGAAATATAAGTATGGGGGATTACGCAGTGCATTATATTAGATATCATTTTGAAATAATTGATAATATGCCATATAACAGTTCATAAATAGAAAGGTTGTTTTAGTTATTGTTTGCACATTATTTGTCCATTTATATCCTGGTCACTGGATACAGAAAAATAGCAGCTCGAAAGGCTTTAGAACAGCGGGCTCAACTGGAAGCCCATGCAGAGACTGAAAATGAAGTCCATTCATAGATTGAAAATGAAGTCCATTCAGAGACAGATAATGATGTGATTTTTAGTGAAGGTCACAGTCATGAAGACTCAAGGGTTCTGCAAGATGCTGCTGAATAGAATGGTTTGGAAACTAAAGAGAATCCTTATACACAGTCAATAGAATATGACAATACACCTCACAATTCAGATACAGAGGAAGGGACTATCAGCATGTATATAGGAGAAACAGAGGCAAGCCAACTTTTACCCTCGATGTTGGATAATGTTCAGCAAGATGATATGGCTACAGAGGTCATTTCTTCTAGCAACAAGCTGATTGAAGGGAATGGAAAACAGCATTGTACACTTGAAAACAATGCAAATTTAGAAGATTTGGATCTGGGAGAACTTGAAAACCCAGTGCCATTCGAACAAGAACTAGAACATGGGTATAGCCCTAAAGAACCACAGAGTGTGGAAACAAGCATGGAAGAAGCAGAGGAGGAAGTGACATCTAACCATGCCCTATCAGATTTTCAAAAGCAAGATCAAAAGAGAAAACCTTGTCGTAAGATGAGATTTCTGATTCTGATTCTATTGCTATGGCATAGGTGATATTCTAGTCCTTTACACTGATGCCATTATTTTTTATCACTGTTATCATTGGAATTATTTGATGCTCATTCAAACCAATTTCAGGTTATTGCTTCTTCAAAAGAGAAGATAACTTAAGCAAATCGCAGCAAATCAGCAATTTCAACAAAATCATTATCCCATGAAAGCTTCCAGAAATACCAATCTCAAGGCTTATAAGTGATCTTTAAAGCGTTAATTATGAAATCTCTCTGGATTTGTTGGCAGAAATTGCAATCTCTCGCTACATTGCAAATGATAGTCTTATATGATTCTGTGCAATCCACATATACAAAATTGCTATAGTTTATCGTTCCCAGAATATAGTGAAGCACATAAAAAGAACATAAGCCATTCTTTTCCAACTATGAGAGTTACGTGAAAACAAATATCCCGAGCTTGATGAAAATAAAACTTCAAATCAAAAGCTCAAACCGATGTTATAATATTTGCAATGTGTATATATTCTCTCATCTGTCTTTTTGGAATTTGCATTTGTATTTTAATAAGGTTCAGGATTAATGCAGAGATAAAGCAATGTTCTTGACTCTGGCAAAGAATTGTTGGTTCGCGTTTTTTTTTTAAATTATATTAAATCTAGACATTGAAAACCAGATATTCCAATTTCAACAAAATCATTATCAAATGCTACATCTAGGTTATCAAAGCCTTTGGTTTCTTCTGAGCCTAACAAACCTACCAAGGGGCTTCTGAAGGCTTTAAGAAAATTGGAGAATGGTCTCAAAATGAGGAAGGAGGTGAGTAGTGGAGAGACAACCAAGAGTAAAACATCTCTTTCTTTGTCTTTAAAAAGTCAATGAGTCTAGTAGAAGACAAAGGAACTTCCACTTGACAGAGCTCTGCAAACAAGAAACAACCTGCAAAACCTCTTCGAAATGGCTCAACAATGTTGATTGCTTCAAAAGCACAGGTATATGTTTATTGCATAAATGTTATGTGGAATAATGTCCCTTGAGATTGACAGAGACAATCAATTGATTTTACACCAAAGATATTATTATTGGCTAGCGTAGGCAGGTTTATGCTGAAATTTAATATTAAAGAATTGATGGTAATGACAGGGTTGTAATCGATATGATGTTAATCTCTTAATGACACAAGGAGATATGTGCAGTAGTGAAATAAGGATCTGAAAATCAATTTAAAATTGAACAACAAATTAAATTGTCTCTCTACAGGGAAAATCAATCCAGCCAGCCCAGAAAAACGAGTAGTAAATGCGGCCACAGCCAAAGGGGAGGTTGGAATTAAATTGAGGAATAAGCAGGAGTAAAGGGATTTGAATCGACATTATCATAGTAGCAGTTTGAATAGGATCCTGTGATTTCTCACAACATATTAATATTTATCTAATAACAATTCGAGATCGAAGTCAAAAACTCTAATGTGTTCAGTTTTACACTTAAACACTTACGGTCTCTATTTCTTTGATCAAACTTACAGGTATATATATGTATATATATAGCCTCAGAACTGTGATACTTTGCCACAAGTTCTCGCCTTTTAGGGCATTATACAAGACTACAAAATATACCTTAAATAAGGTGACTGTAATTTGATGACCGCTCTTGAGTGACTGTAATTTGACTTTAACAAAAGAGCTACTCTATACTTGCTATGAGAAACCATAAAATCGATCATCCACTGATGTATATGATGCTTCGGATCTCATAGGTGGTTCAGAATTTGGATCTCTTAGATGCTTGAAAATTTTCTTAAATGATGAGACCCTTCGTTAACTTTGTCAATGCCCTGGAGTTTGGTCACACATAAATGTGCACACAATTATGAGCTTCGGATTGAGGTAGCTCAGAGGATTTGATTCTCTTCAAGGGTAAACCCAGACCTCATCTATTGTGTCCAGAACTGCGCTCTCCTTACCAGGATATTCGGTCATCTTTGGGCTCTAGAACTGGCCCCTCGGTTTTCTAAAACAGGGTTTTATATGATCTTTATCTTGATCCACAAAATTGCAGCCTAATCATTGTTTGCAAAAGTCCCCAGAGCTACAAGCTTCTTCATCTAGGAGCTCAGTCCAGATTATTTTTTTTTTTTCTATAATATTATTTATTCTGTCAGGAATTTTACAGGCACATTTAAGTTGAAGCAAAACACTAGCTCTGTCATATCCCTAGGCACTAAGCCATTGGACTGCTGTTGAAACATTTTAACATTCTAATTTTCTGGATTTTCAACTATTTAGTAAGAAATTTGATTATGGAATAGCTATTTAGTGGGCTTTGGGTCCAGATTTTGAACCAAAGCTCTGATACCATGTGTAAGAGACCTCCCTAGGGTCTGCTAATAAATCTAATTTCTTCTGAAATTAAATGCGATAAAGAGGCTTTAACTTACCTACTTACATGGCTTTTAAACAAATAAAATTGTAACATTTACATTATAATCAACATAAATTAAGGTGAATAATTCATTCTAATTAACTTTACAAGAGTAGTCTAAGGAGGAATACCTGTACCAGTGGCTGATGGAGATACCTCTGTCATGCTGCTCCTGCTGAACGCTCCTCTTTATGGACCCAACCGGATTTACCTCCCAGCCAACTAGGAAATAATCCCTAGCCCAGGAAACCTCCACAGGTTCCCTAGCCCTCCGAGCCCAAGTCCAACCAGATGTAGTGTGTGTGTCCAAATGAAAGATCCAGACCAAGATAACAATACTTCCCTCCTCTCAACAACCTAAGAAACCTCCACAGGTTCCTAAGGTCTCCAAAAACACAACAAGCCCAAACAATCACAACCAACCCCCACAATGATAAGCAAGACCCAACATCCCCTTTTCTCCCTTCCCCCTTCCCTTTTTATACCCTCCTTCCCTTCTCCATCTCAACCACCTCTCATTAATGTCATTAGTAAGCTGGGAGTACATTTGGAAATGTGACATGAATATAAAATTGGGAATTTAATGGGAAAGTTCCATGTCTTCTCCCAAGTAAATCTAAAAAGTACATTTGGGAATGTGGGGTGAATATATATATTTACAGTTAAATGGAGAGGACTATGTCTTCTCCCAAGTAAATGTGAGGGTACATTGGGGAATGTGAGATGTAATTACATGGAGAGGACCATGTCTTCTCCTTAGTAAATGTGAGGGTACATTGGGTAATGTGAAATGAATATATATATTGATAATGAGATGGAGAGGACTATGTCTTCTCCCAAGTAAATGTGAGAGTACATTGGGTAATGTGAAATAAATATATATATTAATAATGAGATGGAGAGGACTATGTCTTCTCTCAATTAAATGTGAGGGTACATTGGGTAATGTGAAATGAATATATATATTTTGAAATAATGGAAAGAGACCATATCCTACCTAATATTCAATTTGAGAAGGTAAGTGGGGAATTTGAATAATGGAAATCATGAATTTTATATTAGACTAATATTTCTCAATATTTTCAGATAATGTACACATTAACAAAATTTGTAGGATAAGATTTAAGTGGGGCATTACAATGCTGGTATGCAAAGACCCACTGCTTAGGCGATCCCATCTTATCTTGGGTATGCTTCGCTGAACCTAAATCAACAGTTTCCCTTCGTGGCGACTTTAGAGTTACCAGATCTAAATCGGCTTACAAACGATCCAATAGCTTATGCCCCTTGGTGGCCGACGATTCGTCATAAACTTCCATAAGATATTCCTAAATTCAATGGAAATCCAAGTGAAGATCCATCGAATCATGTGATGACCTTTCATCTATGGTGTTCGTCCAACACTCTCAATGATGATTCGATTAGGCTTTGCCTTTTTCAGCGAACGTTAATTGGTCCAGCAGCAAAATGGTACATCGAATTGCCTAGAGCTTCATTTGATAACTTCAACGCCCTTGCCACCACCTTTTTAACCCATTTTCAATTACCAATAAGGTACGAAACAAGAACGAAGCTTCTTACCAATTTCAAGCAAACGACGACCACTCACATATCTGATCATATTCATGAGTGGCGGCGTCGTCGTAGAATGGTAAAAACATATGTTCCTGATCAGCTACTAGATGAATGGTTTATTAAGTCTTTGTTACCTTCTATTACAGAAGATGTGGCAAAGGGAGGAGTCGTCACTGAAGAGCAAGTCCTTGCTCATGCGCAATATGTAGACTTGATCTATACTCAGTCTCGCACACTCTACAACAAAATCCCTAATGCTCCTAGACCAGAGTTTTCCGTTCCTCCTCCTCCTAAATCAAACAAAGACTCTCATGTTGGCGATGGCGTGATAGGTACGACTAGCACAAAAACCGCAAAGGCTACATCGAAGAAAGCCCGTACAATTTCTAGTCAAAATGAAAATGAAGAACTTCTTGCCTCGGAGGTTAATGCCATGTCGACCGAAAAAGGCAAAGAACCGAAGCATCCAGGAGGCAAGAAGAAAAAGAAAGGGAAAAAGAAGAGGTAGGATGATTTGTCTCCTAAAAATCTTCTGCAAACCCTTCTGGGCAAAGGAAACCTCCTTCGAGGCGTCAGATATGCGATGAGGATCATTGGACGAGAGATTGTCCACATAAAGCTGAAATTAAGAAATTCTTTAAGAATTCAAAAACTTCAGCGGTATTGACCGATCCTTTTCCAAACCCAGAAACCAATCTGGTTGCTAGCGACAATGCTTCCCCATCCCAAGTGCTTATGTTGTCCATTTCGAAACAACAAAATGATGCTTTGATATCGACAAGGAATAAAGATTACGGGAATCCACAGCTATCGAACAAAAAGGCTACTGATCAACCTAGTAGTTCGACAACAACTTCGACCGAAGTTGTGCCACCCATCATTCTTGAGCTAACGATAAAGCCTCCAAAGGGAGTAGTACACAAATCGACATTTAATCCTCGTGCCAGAGAAGCACAAAATTGTAATATAGTAGAGGACTTGACCCAATCACCGTCCGCTCTGTCGACACTTGAAGTACTGCAAAATTTCCCCTCCCAAAAGTAGGCTCTATTATCAGCAATAGGTGGGATTGACCCAGTGGATTCCAATCTTGTGGCCTTTAATCATAAAGGATATGAGCCTCAGTTACCAGCTCAACTCACTTTCCTCATTTAAGTGAAGGCCCTCAACAAAACTATTCATCGAACAATTATTGATGAGGGGGCATCTACATGTATTATGTCAATGATTTGCTAGAAAACTTTAGGCTCACCACCCTTGTCGCGATCGTTGACGACATTAAAAGCATTTGATGGATGGACATACACCCCGTACGGGATTTTAAGTAACTTGCAAGTTGAATTGGGGGGAAAAACAATAGAAATTTATGTTGAAGTTATCAATGGAAATCTAGATTACAACATCCTACTGGGAAGGCCCTAGATTTATGCTATGGCTGCTGTTGTGTCAATATACTTTAGAAATATTGCATTTCCTTTCCAAGGAGGAATTACAATCGTCGACCAACAAACCTTTCTCCCCAACAGTTCATAAGTTACGGGAAGCATCCCGATGATCCACGGAAGCTCTCAATTGCTTCAAAATATCGAAGTAGGCCTACCAAAAGACCCTACATTGATGGGTACTTTTGCCCTACCGTCTCCAAACAATCTGGCAGAAGTGGCCACGATGGGAACCTACAATATGGTATCTTCTATTTAGAAGATGTCTAAACACGATGTTAGCATGGATCATCACCAGGTGTTGCCTCCAAGCCCAGTAGAAATATTGTAGCAATCAATGTTCTTGGCATGGGTGACAAACCCAAATCAACGCTCATCGAGCATTTGGGTAGATAGGTCTAAGGAATATGGGACCTCTTCAGATCCTTGGTCGCATGTACATTCTACACATGAAGGAATTGTTCAGTCAATGATGATAGAGGGGGTGCCATGGGAAGATTACCACCATTGTTACCATCTTCCGGATTACAACG
Organism: Pinus taeda; assembly: GCA_000404065.3. Taxonomy (NCBI): domain Eukaryota; kingdom Viridiplantae; phylum Streptophyta; class Pinopsida; order Pinales; family Pinaceae; genus Pinus; species Pinus taeda. The sequence continues at coordinate 41,520 of APFE031493246.1, read as the reverse complement.
AAGATTGCTCCAATGACATTAATCATCCTTTAGTTTTTGATTTTCTATCAAATACTGTAAATACGGTGGATTTCGAGCGAAATCTGTCCAATATTGAAGAAACTATCACCATAAATGTCTCGACCAAACCAGATGTTGTAGAGAATATTCATGTTGGAAAATCTTGTTCTTCTTCAGAACTAGAAGTATATTACGCTCTCTTTCGCGAGTTCAAAGATGTCTTTGCATGGTCATATGAAGAAATGCCAAGCATTGACTCGAGCATAGTTGAACACGAAATTAAGATGTATCCAGATGTCAAACCAGTACGACAACGGCTTTAGCAGGTGCACCCAAAGAAAGCCGCTGCCATCAAGGTAGAAGTTGAAAAACTTCTCCATGCTGGTTTCATTTACCCGGTTCCTCTAACTAATTGGGTATCGAACATTGTTCCTATGATGAAAAAGCAAGGAATGATTAGAGTGTGCATCGATTACAGGGATGTAAATCAAGCTTGTCCAAAGGACAACTACCCTACACCCTTCATCGACTAGATAATTGATAAATGCGTCGGATGCGAAATATTTTCATTTATAGATGGATTTTCCGGGTATAATCAAATAAATATCCACCCACAGGACCTGTCAAACACTGCATTTATTTGTCCGTGGGGCACATTTGCGTACCGCAAGCTACCTTTTGGTTTAAAGAATGCAGGGGCAACCTTTCAGGGGGCAATGAATTATGCCTTCCATGACATCAAGAACATCGTTCAACCATACCTCGACGATATTCCGGCTCATTCACGAAAGCGGACTGATCATCTGCAGCATTTGAGAGCAATATTTCTACGTTGCCGACACTACAAGATATAACTCAATCCACACAAGTGTGTGTTTTGCGTCAGTTCTGGTCATTTACTTGTCTTTGTAGTTTCAAAGGATGGGATTTGCCTCGACCCATGTAAGGTTCAGGCAATCATCGATCTGCCTCCACCTTCAAATTTGCTTTAGATTCGGAAACTTCAAGGGAAAGAAAACTTTCTGAGGAGGTTCATTCCAAATTACGCCGAACTTGCTAAAGGTTATATGCATCTGTTGAAAAAATAAGTGCCCTTCAACTAGGATCACGTTGCGCAAGCTTCCTTTGATGCTCTAAAGGAACCAGTCGACTGTTAGGGATCCTTCCAAATTTGCCTATAACTTTGAGAAGGAAAACTGTTCATCTAAACATGATGGTAGTCCAAGGACTTTTAAATTAAAATCTACTCCTTGGGCGTGACTACATTTATAGCATGGGACCTATTGTTTCCTCACTCTTTCAAGTGATGTGTTTTCCGCATGAAGGCAGAGTGGTCCAACTCGTAGACCAACTTTCATTCCCCGGTTCACACATAGCTAATAGTCAAATGCCATCCCTAACTGGTCTTTTTGTGCAAGGAATACCTCATCAATCTCTAGTCCTTCCACCTAATGAGTGCGAGTGATTTGGTGATTGTGACTGAAACCCAGGGGGCATGCGCCCTGGTTTGCTTCGGCAGGAAAACCCCAGTTATAAGGTAGGTTTCTGCGTAGGAATATGACTAGTCTGACACACCCATCTGTTTAGGAAAATGGGATTAGACTGGAATAAGATTCCTCTGTGAGAAGGTATGCCTTTCCCGACAGAGCCAAGGAAGTGTTCTGTCTACAAATTGAAGGGTAACCTAGAAACTCTACTTCGTTATACCTGGGGGCATGCAAACCTTTTTGCATGAAAGTGAAAATCGATCATTTATTTTCTTAGTTTGTAGGTTCTTAACCCTTTAAACTCATAGGATTGATCGTTCCTAGCTTACATAATGAAAGGATCCAGAGCAAAGTTTTGAATGGGGCAAGCTCACTAAAAAATGAACCTATCGATGAGACATCCTTATTATATGTCTGGCACGAACAATTTTATGCGAAGTTCAAGCTCGTTAAAAAATAAACCTAGCAATGAGCATATGTTCCACCCGAGTTTAAGCTCATTAAAAAATGAACCCACCTTTGGTAAATAACCATTGCGATCACATTATCTACAACTTTTGAGCCTTGGTCGTGTTCTTACCATCACCTCCACTCTTTTTTAGCCGATCATACACCTCCATTTGATTGTTTACCCATTTTGAGGAATAGTTGCGACGAGTGATTCTGTTAGCCATTTTCTTTACATTGCCATGATTGAAAGGTTCCAAGCCTCACCTGGAACCAGCTGCTACCCGAAAATATCACTCATTCCTCAAAAAACGAGTCTCCCTTAAGCTCTTTTCACCTGACTCGTAAAATATGAAAAGATTGGCCTCTCCAGCTCGTTAAAGCGATTGAAAGTGCTATCCCTCCTCTAGATTTTAATCTTTTTGGACTTGAGGGATCATTACACAAAAAGATCGAGTGCTTGTCTTGTTCGGCTCATTAAAACTATAAAAAATTCATCCCTTTCGTATTATTTTATACTTTTTCAGACTTAAGGGATTATATTACGAAAAAGGAATAGTGGAGTTTCCTTCCTGTCTCTTTTCAGACTCCCTAAAATTGAAAAGAACCGAGTTATCTTTGTCGTTAAAATAATAGCGACAAACTTGTCCATGCAGACAAGAGCGAGTTTCACTGTCGCTAGGCTCGTTAAAACATAGTGACGGGTTTGCCCGAAGGGAAAATTATAGAACAAGCATATGTTATCCTCCTCAAGCTTGACAAAAATAAAGAGTACTAGTCAGCAATGACTGGGGGAAAATTGGGAAGAAAACTTGAAGAAACTTTATTGGTAACAAGTCGCTCTTGAACATGACACTTTCACGCCATCACCATGATTGAGTCAGGTTAGGTTATTCCGTTCACCGGTCATATTACCATTGGTCCACTGTACCATCCATTTTTGGGGTTAACGCTACCAATCCATTTCAGTGTCGTCGATATGTTCAAGAGAAGTCACTCAGAGAATTCACCAACCCAGCTTGTGTCTCATCCACTGCAATACCTTCACGCTTCATTCTTTCATGACCGCCACCCTGAACCTTGTATCATCAGGTCGTTTTTACCTCCACAGAATCATTTGCTCCGTTTCGTGTCGTAGATGTGGGATTCATTAAGGCCCTCCGACGATGGGTCACTTCTTGTCAACAACAGCTCATCATCTAAGAAGTTGACCTAGGAACAACCCTTTAAGTACTTTGAAGCTTGCATGCCTCAATGGCAAGTTTCTCACTTCCGGCGACAGGTTTACATTAATGGCCTTCGACCGAAAGATTTTGCGTGGTGTTCGACATTGACTAATGTATTCACACCACGTGAATTGTACTACAGTAGCTTGAGGGTCATTATCATTATCGGTGATTCCTCTCGTGCCTGTTAACAAATTACATCATTGGCTGGTAATCGGGCGATGTCTTTCCATGTTCGACTTCAAAACATCTTTTCACATGGATCGACTTATACTTCGGGCAAAGATTGAACGATTTTGAAGATCCCGGATCTAGTTTCATCCATCCGGGCTGCGATATATTCAGGAAAATAAAGACATCAAATGTACATCATAGCTGCATAGATGATCATCCAAGCCAAAGGATGATGGCTCTACCAGAATCATTAGTCTGCCATACAGAGGGTTGTCTGTCCAATGTACATGAAAATGAATTTATAAAGCTAAGCATGGGAATGCCCGCCTCAGCTAGATCATGAAAATATTATGAAGATAATGTATTGTATTGTATCTTATTACAGGTCACCTTCCAGTTCGAAAAACCTCGGATCCTCATGATAAAGCATTTCACCTGACATCAAAAGGATTTACGACCTCATGCTTTAGGGGGCAATTGTTATAGACATATTTGGGCACTACAACCCCAATCACATATGTCCATAAACCAAGGGCTTCTAAGTCCCTAAAAGTGTTGTTTCATACCCTAAAGGAGTAAGGTCAACTGATTACATCATCTCCCAGAAGTTCTCCCTGAAAAACTACTCAGAACTGGTCAAAACTGGACCATAAAGATTGCTCAGTGCTAAGGGTACGATGCATCTCACCTGTCACTGTGGAGCACTCGAAAGGTATGCTTTTGACAAGCAATTTAGTGGCTTTTCAGTAATATTTGTAACCTTTTCTGCATTGTGAATTCAAAAGAGATAAATGATTTTAATAAAATGTGCAAGAATTAACAAAGGAAGCTCAATCACTAATAATTGTCGTTTTTGTATGCAGGGAGAAGTGGAAGAAAGGAGTTTCCGTCCAAAAGCGAAAAACAGAGGAAGAATAATTGCTGTCCCTCCAGAGGGGAACCGGATGCGAACAAAATCAAGTAAATCAGAGCTGAATAACCCAGGAAAGGAAGGAGGGATACCGAGTCGGCAAACGCGAGAAAGAAAAGTAAAGGATTAACCGATTGGCGAATCCCTCACAATCTTCGATCCTGAGGGATCGCTGTTTTACTTATCTTTGTTATCTAGATATCTCCACCATTACTCTTATATAAAGGAACACCGTCATTGAGCAAAGGGACTACTGCTTTTGTAATTTTCGTTTTCAGACAAAACTTTGATCATCGAGTTTCACTGAGACCTGGTTTATTATATATTTGTTGATGCATTAATATAAAAGACTTGGTGTTTATTTCATCTCTGCGTCTGGAGTAACCTAAGGCGGTGTACCATTGGCAGCTAAGGGCCCGGCTCCGAAGGAAACTTGCTTTTGTATCATTATACTGTGATTTATGTGTGGTTTGCTTATCTCTATCACTCAGTAATCTGATACATCTTTCATATGATATGCTATGCTCTGTTATGATCAATATATTAATGATTTTTCCATGTAATGACTCTGCACTGTATAATTGGATCTCTTCATAGTTGAATTGCGTCTTTAATCAGCTATTTCTATTACAGAGCGTCGGTATGAATGTTACTATCATTGGATCCATGTGAAATAATATTTGTTGGAACTTGAAAGTAATGTTACTCTGTTTAGAAACATAGTTATATCATCCTTCATTCTCAGATTACTATATTAGTGCGAAGCGAGTATATATGTTTGATTATTGTTGTTCCATAATTCATCAATAAATGTTGTTCCATAAATTATATTTTATCCAGTTTGCTTGAAGAGAAAATCAGAGTGTGAATCAGTTGGTTTTGACTCGCGAAATTCAGTTCTTTTGATTGCTGTTCCATTTACTGTTGTGCCATTTCCTTTTTGTTGTTCCATTTTGCCTTCTGCCGTTCTATTTACTTGCCTTTGTTGTTTTGGTGTGAGAGAAGGTCTAAGGCTATGGTGAGCCTCAGCAAACGCTGCCTAGCTCCCAGACCTATGGTCCATGCTCTAATTTCCTTTCTATCAGTTTCTAGAGGGATGGGTTATCGCTTCCGTACCCTTGACTGATCAACTGTCTTGTGTGATTCTATCTTTTGGGATTAGTTTAGTTACAATTTAGCATCTGTTTACTTTTGTATTTTCTAAACGCTATACTACTAAGCATTACTCGGACGAATAGCCTTGAATTGAGTTACTCTTTGCAATAACAAAACGTTCCCAGATTGATTTATTAATGTGGAATAATTAGAGGTGTGAGAGACCCTAGTTATAGCTCTACATTTTGGCGCCATTGCCGGGGAAAGAGTATAGCCATTTGCCCTTTACAGAGTAGTGCGCAAATCCGCTAGGGGGGAGTTGGATTTTAAAAACGGGAGGTAAGAACCTGCGTACGGAGCATGTAAAATACCTGCTCCACCATCCGCTCTCTTAGCAAAATTGCTGGTTGAATAGGATTTAGTAGTTTTTAGAGTGCATGACTAAGCAGAAAAATCTAGAAAAGAATATCAAACCTCCAACCAAACCCGAAAAAGCCAAAGGGCCGGTGACCCTTGGCCGAACAACCTTCATAGACGAAATCTATAAGAAAACTGAATCTCAGCCATTGGTAGGCCCCAGAAATATTAATTCTAAACAGCCTACTAGCTCCCTTCAGGCCACAACATCACCATCTGGAGCCTTTGCTGAGGTGCATAGTCAGACTGATGAACAGGACTTTCAAGAAATTGAAAATTTTGTGTCAGAACGACTGGAGGAAGGGAATTTAAGCAACCTTTGTGAAGGAGAAGGGGAAACAGGGGAAATAGGAGAGCCAAGGTCTCCTCCTAGGATAATCCAACCATTAAATAGCCCAGATAAGGGGAGCGCGGTCAAAATTATTATTGAAGGCACCCCATTCCCTCAGATAGAAATTCCAGATAAGGGAAGTGTTATTAAAACAATCCCTGCCAAGGCTGTTCCTTCTCAACCTAGAACACCCTCCTAGAAATTCTGGAAGGTTATTGGCATATATTTGATCCTATGGCCCAGAATTAGCCAAATACTCAAACTTCTACATTGTAATATCTTATAGTGGATTCTGCAGCAAATGCACCCATGAAAGCGATCCCTCTTCAACACATCCCTACGTTTCATGGACTTACATCAGAGGAACCCAATGCATTCTTATTTGAATTTGATGTGCTATGTAGAGGATATGATTACACCACTGACCCCCAGAAATTAAAATTGTTCCCCTCCACTTTGAAAGGGGCAGCTCTGAGATGGTTTATGGGTTTAGG
>APFE031493246.1:17389-29518 GCA_000404065.3 Pinus taeda | reverse complement strand
GCAGGATAGGGGGTCTCATCGAGAGCCAGCCTACCATGATCATAAGGATGGAAGCGAAGTGGCATTCCCATTATGACCACCACACCAGGGATATGGTCTAAAGGTATATTAAATAAACAAACCTTGGAACAGGGGGTCTCATCACGAGCCGACCTGTCCACGTTTTGCGCCTACCTTGTGAATGGCATTATGGCTATCTGGTTACCAAGCCAGAATAATGGCCTGCATTTTGACAAAGCACTCTTCAGAATACACACAAAGGATCATGGTTCCGAAGGGTGAAATAAACAACTCTGCCAAGGTTATGAACACCTGTTGGCAGTAGAGCTCTGTTAATGGCATTGAATTTGTAATGGTTACACCAACAGGTATGATATCAATACTTTTTCGTCTCTTATATCCTTTGAATAGATCATATTTCATGCCCCGATGTATATATCGCATGAATATTCATTACCACCAATCATGGAAACGGAACTGACAATGACCATTGGAGATTTCGTACACTTGACAGACGTCCCATCCCCCGACCTCTCATTATATCACGCAGGCTCTTATGTAAAACATGATCTACCTTTTTGCCTCGATTTCGGTATTTCGTTGTTTTTCTAAAACATGGCATAATTTCATATGTTGTTTCTTTATGACTTGACTTCTAACTGGTTGCTGCTCCTCCCTTTGATGACTGGGGACAGCCTATCAGATCGCGGGGGGGAGGTAACCTCATTACTCCATGGATTACGTGGTTCCACACCATTCGGGCGAGATAATTTACGAAGGTGTGGCATGGTTTAACGGTATGATAATTCCATTTTACGGAAATTTCCGTCCACGATTCTTTTTGTTGCATGCTCTGTGTTCTTTTCCAAAATTTGGTGACGATCATCCTTTCTGTGTCTCAAACAGCACAGGCAGTTGCTGTTACATTAAGAATTCTGAGTAGAATCATGGGGGGAAAGACGGTCTGAAGCGAACCTCAGGAGTTGACAGTATCCGCTGTTGCCCGCGAGATCCTGGAAAAAGCAGGGTGGCTGAATTATTTCAGTCGCCTACAAGAATCAAATGAAGCAGTGGCGTTGGAATTCCTGCAAAATTTGCAGGAGAAATACTCCATAGTAGGAGGAAAGCGGATAGCGGTCACGGATGACATCATCACAGAAGTCTCGGGACTACCAGCTGCCGGACTCGTATGGACGTTGAAGAAAGAAAGATTACAAAAGGTTATGGAGATTTTCCAGGATGAAGGCCAAAGCTTGACAGTCAAAGGGAAGGGAGTTCTGCCGACAACGCTAGGGGAACCCTAGACCGAGTTAGCAAAGATAGTGCAGAGCTATATCACCTGCGAAGAGAGGAAAGACGTGGTAAGACCTTGTCACCTGAACCTTTTAGCTGTTTTGAAAGGAAAATTTTTTGTAAATCTCCCTGCACTTTTAAATTCATTATTGCATTATGCGGCCTGAAGCCTGTAAAAGGCACAACACATAGAAGCAGTCGTTAGCCACCATCGACTGATTCGATTGATAGTGAGCCACAGTTTCACTCAACAACAAAGCACCTGGGAGGAACTTATCGCAATAGTCGAGGGGGGATTGGCTGCAACACCCCCAAAACCTAAACATTCCTCCAGCACATCGGAACGATCAGAGAAACGCAAGGAATTGGCAGCAGAAAGACATGCTGCTCCAAAATGAAAACAATCCTCCAGCACGCCAGAACGACCAGAGGAACCCAGAGAACTTGCTGGTACACCCGAACAACCTGAGAGACCAAGGAAATCAGCCCGGCTGGCCTGGATACGAGGAAGGCTGGAAAAGATTCAGGGAACACCACCCAGCCAATTGAGATTGCGGACGAACCTCCAGAACCAGAAGGAGGACCCTCCGAAGAAAATTCTGAGCAATCAGGGGCTGAGGCTGACCAGCCTGGAGGAGGAATTGAGGAAGGAGACGAGCACTCTGAGACAGAAACGGCCACCGAGCAGGTCAATCAAGAAGAGGAAGTAGTACAGCCAGGGGGTATCCCGTTGCAGGACCCTGTGGGTGAGGAGGAATTGGCAGCAGTCCTGGCCAATATGGGGGAATATGGCCAGCCCTCCAGCACAGCAGGCATCCCTGACGGACCCACGGAGGAAGACATACCTGAGAAAGCACATGCAGAAAAGGCGGGAGAAGAAAACCTGCCCATTTATGATGATGAAATGGGAGACACCAATCAGGAATAATCTGTCCCATAGACACCAGAAGAAATCCCAGACGGAGAAGGAGCAGACTTAAGGGTCAGTCATAAACCCTCTGCCGAGGCAAAGGAAATTAAGAAATTAAGGAAGAAACAGCAGAGGTTGTTGGGCACTATATCCAGGCTCCGATAACAAATTCGAATTTTGAAAGCCAACTTGAGGATATAAAGGACCGCAAGAAAAAGGAAGAGGGCCACTGCAGTAAAATCCCGGAGGACAAGAAGGCGACAGACCTATAGCCGTTTTGTTGGTCGAAACCCCATTAGGAGACCTACTGCCGAAGAACAGACTGCTATTCCAAATGACATTGAGGAGCAGATTGTTGTTCCAAATGACATTGAAGAATAGACTGTTGTTCCAAATATCGTGGAGGGACAGACTGTTGTTCCATCTAACCCTGAAGAATGGATGGACATTCCAATTGAGGAAGAGGAACAGCAAGAGGCTCCGATGACAGGGGGACCACAACAACCCTTTATTCGCGTTAAAAAAGAAAAAGAAAGCAAGGAGACCCAAACAGAAGCACCACCCTCAGGGGTAATTCGGGTTCTAAACTCTAAGCAGCGTAATAGAAAGGTCCAGGTTAAATTCCCAGCCTCTACGGCTTTATGGAAAAAGGATCTAAAAACAAGGACCTTGCATAAAATGATGAAGCAAGCTCAGCAAGAAGCTGAACAGCTGAGAGAATAAACAGTCCCCCAGGAGAAATACGAAGAGCTACAATAGCAACTTTGGGATATTAGTCAGTCCGAGAGCCAGGCCTTTGAAGGATGGCAAAAGGAGCAAGAAAAGGTTGCTAAGGTAACTCGTTGATTAGATAGTGTTGTTAAGCAGATGGACACTGTGTGTTCCTTTTATAATGACGTTTTGACCTGTAGGGCCCCTGCTAAAAATTATGCTTTATTTTTTCTTGAACGATATTTGCGATTGAAAATAAAAGCCGTTAGGGCAGGTGCCCCTATCCACATCAATATTGTTAATGATTTTATAGATTGTTGCAAGCATTATGGAATTAAGGTTCAAATATTATTGTGTGAATTTTACTTGCACAACCTCGTGCTAGACCAGGAAACTGATTTAAATCCTGGCCCTTTTGTTGGTGATATACAATTCCAAGCCTTCATCTCATTTGGGGTTAATCAGCTGAAATGGATCAGAGCTTATAACACCTTTCAGAGACAGGAGAATAACCTAGACTTATGGGTACAAGCCGAACCTAGAGACCCAGTGATGCTATGGAGAGAGCATAGGAGCCTTATGAGGACCCCGGGTGTCATCGAGATATTAGGACCCATGCACGAGGACTTGATCCGACATAGTCTGGAATATTTTCTGACTATTAAAGACCTTGCCATCGATGCTGCAAAATTCTGATACCGGAACTCTAGCCCAAACATCCAGCTCAGGGAACCATTCAAATACGAGAATTTTGAGTTGGCTGCCAGCCGATTGAACCTTTATGGGGAACGTATTCTGCAAACAGGGCCATCCTAGTTGGGGTATCGATTTCGTAGTCGAATTATTTGGCACCCTGCACCTGGATATCAGGCCTTGTATGAAATGCCTGCAGATCAAATAAATCAGTTCTTTGATAATCTAGTTGCTCATCACAGTTATCGGCCTCCTCACGAGATCCCCTCTCCGACCTATTCTCTCACCGCCTTGCATGTTAACTATAATGTTTTCATGAGGGCATGAAATAGGGTAAGCAGGGGGGTGTGTGGAGCACTTGAAAGGTATGCTTTTGACAAGCAATTTAGTGGCTTTTCAATAATATTTGTAACCTTTTCTGCATTGTGAATTCAAAAGAGATAAATGATTTTAATAAAATGTGCAAGAATTAACAAAGGAAGCTGAATCACTAATAATTGTCGTTTTTGTATGCAGGGAGAAGTGGAAGAAAGGAGTTTCCGTCCAAAAGCGAAAAACAGAGGAAGAATAACTGTTGTCCCTCCGGAGGGGAACCGGATGCGAACAAAATCGAGTAAATCAGAGCTAAATAACCCAGGAAAGGAAGGAGGGATACCGAGTCGGCGAACGCGAGAAAGAAAAGTAAAGGATTAACCGATTGGCGAATCCCTCAGGATCTTCGATCCTGAGGGATCACTGCTTTACTTATCTTTGTTATCTAGATATCTCCATCGTTACTCTTATATAAAGGAACACTGTCGTTGAGCAAAGGGACTACTGCTTTTGTAATTTTCGTTTTCAGACAAAACTTTGATCATCGAGTCTCACTGAGACCTGGTTTATTATATATTTGTTGATGCATTAATATAAAAGACTTGGTGTTTATTTCATCTCTGCGTCTGGAGTAACCTAAGGCGGTGTACCATTGGCAGCTAAGGGCCCGGCTCCAAAGGACACTTGCTTTTGTATCATTATACTGTGATTTATGTGTGGTTTTCTTATCTCTATTACTCAGTAATCTGATACATATTTCATATGATATGCTATGCTCTGTTATGATCAATATATTAATGATTTTTCCATGTAATGACTCTGCATTGTATAATTGGATCTCTTCAGAGTTGAATTGCATCTTTAATCAGCTATTTCTATTACAGAGTGTCGGTATGAATGTTACTGTCATTGGATCCATGTGAAATAATACTTGTTGGAACTTGAAAGTATTGTTACTCTGTTTAGAAACATAGTTATATCATCCTTCATTCTCAGACTACTATATTAGTGCGAAGCGAGTATATATGGTTGATTATTGTTGTTCCATAATTCATCAATAAATGTTGTTCCATAAAGTATATTTTATCCAGTTTGCTTGAAGAGAAAATCAGAGTGTGAATCAATTGGTTTTGACTCGCGAGATTCAGTTCTTTTGATTGCTGTTCCATTTACTGCTGTGCCATTTCCTTTTTGTTGTTCCATTTTGCCTTATGTTGTTCTATTTACTTGCCTTTGTTGTTTTGGTGTGAGAGAAGGTCTAAGGTTGTAGTGAGCCTCAGCAGACGCTGCCTAGCTCCCAGACCTATGGTCCATGCTCTAATTTGCTTTCTATCAGCTTCTAGAGGGATGGGTTATCGCTTCCGTACCATTGACTGATCAACTGTCTTGTGTGATTCTATCTTTTGGGATTAGTTTAGTTACAGTTTAGCATCTGTTTACTTTTGTATTTTCTGAACGCTATACTACTAAGCATTACTCAGACGAATAGCCTCGGATTGAGTTACTCTTTGCAATAACAAAATGTTCCCGGATTGATTTATTAATGTGGAATAATTAGAGGTGTGAGAGACCCTAGTTATAGCTCTTGCAGGCCACATGCAAAAGTGCGATGCTACTTGAAAAGCCCTTCGTGGGGTGCGGCATGAGCAAGAGTAGACAAATGGTTAGAGGCAGTTGGCTTAGGTGGAAACCCAGAAATTTCTAGAAACTGCCCTTTTTGACACTTGCCTCTCTGGATTTTGCCCGTGGGATGAGTAAGAGATCATGTGAATCTCAAGTGGAACCCAAGAACTATCAGAGGAGAGGAACACTAATCAAAATCCTAGAACGCTTGACTCACCCACCTGCAAACATCTATATATGGATCCCTCATCCTAGAGATCAAAGGCTGGAATTTGTATTTTGTAAGGAAGAAGTGTTGTTGGTTTCTCTGTGCAACATTGTTGGGTGATCTAAGCTTTTCATGAGGTGAAGAGGGCTTTCATGCTGGGAGGATGGTGCTAGGTTAGACCAATGGGTTGTAATCCTCTCTTCTTCTACTTCTATCAATAAAGCTATTTGACTTTTCCTCCATATGTTTGTGTATCTCTGAATCTTGTCTTGATGTATGCATTTGTATTGTTGATATATATCTGATCCTATATTTTTTATGGTTATAGATCTCTATGCTTTGATGGTATCATGCAGCTTTGACTCCATAGGTGTTCTTTGAAGTGGGACAAGTGAGGAAAGAGTGGTGAATTTTTGTCAAAGGGGAAAGGAAACAAGCAAGGAGCTAAGAGAAATACTGAGGTTGGTACTCTCTGCTTCTTTCTCATCTATCTCTCATAAAGGAAAACACAAGTGACTTTAGTTTGTTTGTTTCTAAGATAGCTACCCGTCTTTGTGGGACTAGCAGCTCTGAATGGACACTAGTTTTCCCGATAACAATGCCCTAGCCGTAGTAAATCTATCCGCAACATTTAAGGGTGCCCTAGCCATAGCATTTGATGGTACTCTTGATAGCAATAAATGATGATCCATTGCAGCAAAGGGATCCACTTATATGCAGTCTAGAAGAGGCTTAATTCCGCTAAGAAAGGAGGTTCTAAACGCAATCATAAGATGCCCTAAGTCACAGTTAAAGGGAGGCTCCTACACTGTCCTAGGAGAGCCCTTAACGCAGGGAAGAAGATGCCCTAGGTGCAGTTCAGTGGGTGCCCAATCCGCAGTCATAATGTGCCCTAGATGCAGGCTTATGAAGAATCCTATTTGCAACATAAAGGAGGTCTAAATGCTGGCAAGGGAGACCTAATCTTACGCTGTCCTTAAGTACCCTAAAAGTTGTCCTGAAGGAATCATGACGAAATCATTTAGCCGCAGTCAAGGAGGATGTATATACATAGCTAGGACAAACCTTCTATATGCTACTTATATGTTGTCCTAAGCTGCAGTAAGAAGGAATAGAAGAGGCCCTAATCTTAGACTTGAAGGTGCTCTAATCTACTGTCACAACTACAACTATCTAAGGGAGCTTCTATACGTTGCTAAGGAAGCTGAGTCGCAACATAAAGAAGACACATATCAGCTGCAATGAAATTCTTGTAACAACATATTAAATACTACTATTCTAAGGCATGAATAAGGTACGTTTGGGAGCAACAGTCACCACATTAGAAGACAAAGGGTAACGCTGCTATTTGGGATCTTGTTTAGGCTTGTTGAAGAAGTCTACAGCTACAGCTAGCTGCTTTGCTAGGTTGCAAGCCATAGCAAGCAACTAAGGTTGTTCCAAGGCAGTACTACAGTTTACCTTGAGTTTGGATGACAACATGGATTAGGAGAAACTCTCCTGGGAGGACTAATGCCCTTGAAGGGCTTAGTTATCTAACATCCTGGAAGCATGATGTTGAATACAGTAGTAAGCATGGTACAACAGTGACACTATGTACGACAATGATGAACACTGGGTGATACGGTGAGCTACAACTCATGGACAAGATGCAGCACAATGATAGGTGAAGGAGTCACCTTGGAGAATTAGTTGAAGCAACATGTCTTCAACTGATCTCATGTAGAGATGATCTATTCTCTTATCTAGAAAGTCAAAGTGTTGAATTATATTGTAAATGTACTTTCTCTCTCTCTCTCTCTACTAAACTATTGAAGAACATAAAAGAAGAATTGATCAAGGGTTCCCCACATTGGGGTTTGTCCCTAGCTAGCACCACATCTTGTGTCCTCTTGTCTTGGCTTGTTTTCTGCGATTTATGTTTATGTTCTATCTGTAGTTTACTTTAATGTTGATGTGATTGCTAATCTGGAAAAGATATGGAGCTAACTGTGAAAATTGAAATAAATTGCTCTAAGCATAGAACATACCTAAAATTAAGATGGTATCAGAGCTGAGGTGAAGGCAATGCCCAAGCAAGACTAAAAGAGCAATCACCGAAGACAGTGTGGAACAGGATGATTCATTCTCCTGTGGGCCAGGATGATTTGTTCTCTGTGGCGATTATGGAATAGGATGATCAGTTCTCCTGTAGGCCAGGATGATTTGTTCTTCGTGGCGACTGTGGAATAGGATGATTCGTTCTCCTGTGGGCCAGGATTATTTGTTCTCCGTGGCGACTATGGAACAAGATGATTAGTTCTCCTATGGGCTAGGATGATTCGTTCTCCATGGCGAATGTGGAATAGGATGATTCGTTCTCTTGTAGGCCAGGATGATTAGTTCTCCGTGGCATCCACTGGACAGGATGATTCGTTCTCCATGGCGACTATGGAATAGGATGATTCGTTCTCTTGTAGTCCAGGATGATTAGTTCTCCGTGGCACCCACTGGAAAGGATGATTCGTTCTCCTATGGACAGGATGATTAGTTCTCCTGTTGAGGCATCCTACCCATGCAGTCTGGGACTCATGGGAAGTACCCCTCATCTGATCAATGAGCAGGGAAATGAGGATAGGGACCATAATAGTTCTATCGATGGACGCATCATTGTATCTATTGTACTCCCTATGCTAGGATGACCTCCATTGATCTGGGACTAGTGAGAGTGGTACACCCTTTGAAACTGACTTTGGGTTAGTAGGGGACTGGTCTAGGACCAGTGAAAGTGGTACACACTCCAAACTGACTTCAGGTTAATGGAGGATGGTATGATACATCCTCGATCACTTCTTCTTCTTCATAGTTCAAGCAGAGTAGAGCTGAGCAAAGCTAAGCAGAGCTGAGCAAAGTAGAGCAGAGCAGTGCAGGGCACTGATAACAGAGATAGTATAGTCGGCCATATGGCTCAGCGGATGGAGTTCTCCCTAGTTGAGAGGGAGTGTTAAAATTGGCAACTAGGGCCAAACTTCATGTGGGTCATCTTATTTATGGCAGCTGATATTTTTCTTGGATCCCTCTCATCGACAGGTGTAGGATTTATCTAAAGATCATCCGATTCCGATAAGCATTTATGAAGATATGAATTTATTTTGATTATGGACGAATTGTCAAGTTGGCCAGCAACTTATGTAGGCTCAGAAGCCCAACAGTCATGTCTATTCAACCTCTACGTCTTAGTATAAATAGAAGAAGACTTGAAGTCATTTGTCACACACACATACTCTTCATGTGATCTCCTCCTCTCCATGTCTTTGGGTTTTGGTGAAGGAGAGACACTAAGAGTATACGTTGGCCTAACATGATGCCCTAACTGCAGAAAGGATGATGCCCTAGCCTTAGTACAGATGATGCCCTTGCCGTAGTAAATTTATCCACAACATTTAAGGGTGCCCTAGCTATAGCATTTGAGGGTACTCTTGACAGCAATAAATGATGATCCAATGCAGCAAAGGGAGGCACTTATATGCAGTCTAGAAGAGAATTAATTCCGCTAAGAAAGGAGGTTCAAAACGAAGTCATAAGATGCCCTAAGTCACAGTTAAAGGGAGGCTCCTACACTGTCCTAGGAGAGCCTTTAACGCAGGTAAGAAGATGCCTTAGGTGCAGTTCGGTGGGTGCCCAATCCGCAGTCATAATGTGCCCTAGTCGTAGACTTATGAAGAATCCTATTTGCAGCATAAAGGAGGTCTAAATGCTGGCAAGGGAGACCTAATCTTACGCTGTCCTTAAGTACCCTAAACACTGTCCTGAAGGAATCATGACGAAATCATGTAGCCGCAGTCAAGGAGGATGTATATACACATCTAGGAAAGACCTTCTATATGCTACATATATGTTGTCCTAAGCCACAGTAAGAAGGACTAGAAGAGGCCCTAATCTCAGACTTGAAGGTGCTCTAATCTGCTGTCACAACTACAACTATCTAAGGGAGCTTCTATACGTTGCTAAGGAAGATGAACCACAACATAAAGAAGACACGTATCAGCTGCAATGAAATTCTTGTCACAACATATTAAATACTATTGTTCTAAAGCATGAATAAGGTATTTTTGGGAGCAACAATCACCACATTAGAATACAAAGGGCAACACTGCTATTTGGGATCTTGTTTAGGCTTGTTGAAGAAGTCTACAGCTACAACTAGCTGCTTTGCTAGGCTGCAAGCCATAGCAAGCAGCTAAGGTTGTTCCAAGGCAGTACTACAGTTTACCTTGAGTTCAGATGACAGCATGGATTAGGAGAAACTCTCCTAGGAGGACTGAAGCCCTTGAAGGGCTTAGTTATCTAACAGTCTGAAGCATGATGTTGAATACAACAGTAAGCATGGTACAACAGTGACACTATGTACGACAATGATGAACACTGGGTGATACGGTGAGCTACAACTCATGGACAAGATGCAACACATTGATAGGTGAAGGAGTCATCTTGGAGAATCAGTTGAAGCAACATGTATTCAACTGATCTCATGTAGAGATGATCTATTCTCTTATCTAGAAAGTCAAAGTGTTGATTTATGTTGTAAATGTACTTTCTCTCTCTCTCCGCTGAACTATTGAAGATCATAAAAGAAGAATTGATCAAGGGTTTCTCCACATTGGGGTTTGTCCCTGGCTAGCACCAAATCTTGTGTCCTCTTGTCTTAGCTTGTTTTCTACGATTATGTTTATGTTCTATCTGCAGTTTACTTTAATGTTGATGTGATTGCTAATCTGGAAAAGATATGGAGCTAACTGTGAAAAATTGAAATAAATGCTCTAAGATAGACATACTAAAAAACGCTCCCACCCACCCAATCCTAGGGATTGTTATTTATTTAATTAAATTTCTCCATGTTGAGATATTCCAATTCTATAAGTTCCTCATTATTTATAACATCTTTATATAAGAAATTTTATTAGCAAAATGGCCATTACTTTTAATAAATTTAAAAATTGATCGTGCCAGTGCTCCCACCCACCAATTCCTAGGGATTTGAGATATTCCAATCTAATATTCCTCAATATAGTATAAACATTCATTATATATATATATATATATATATATAATTTCTTTGATTTAGCAAATGGTCCATTATTTTAAAAATTAAAAATAGATTCCCCCGCCCACAAGTTCCCAGGACTGGGATATTCCAATTCTAATAGGTCCTAATATTATTTATACATTCATTTATATATAATAAAATATATAACAAGGTATTTTCCTATGTCTTCACTATGGCGCAGATAAATTCCATCCATTATGGCGTTAAGATGTCCCTCAATGTGTTCAAAGATCATATTGTCTACTCTAATATTCTGCTCACGTTAGAAGTATGTAGGCTACAAGTTGTGAATGCTACATCTTCTTTGATTAAAAACAAAGTTTTCCATACCATATATAACAAGGTATTTTCCTATAATCGTGGCAACAACTTACTTCCTTGTCTTCTTTACCAGTGTCTGAACATACATATATTTGTACGTTTCCATAGGTGTTTGATAGTGGCAAATTTAACGTGGACAACCTCTATGAGAAGTCTGGGCATTTGATATTGGATCGTGAGGTTGAATTACAGGAGCTTGACACTCGAGAGAAATATGTGTGGCTGCACAAATGAGGAGTACAAGGTTTGACTAGTGTATGCCACAAATTTTCGTGAGATCAATTATGTGTCTGTTATAAATTCAGTAATTGAGTGTGGTTTAGATGTTAATGATTTGAAGGAGTGTTCTATGGAATATTGCTTTACTTTTCAAATAAAAATGTATAAAAGTAGCCCAACTATGAATTTGGTCGGTCCTCCTGTTTCAGTGTAGGATTAGTGTAGAATTAGGTAAAGTAGTATGAATGAATTTGTGCTCTAAAATTAATTAGCAATCATTCGATAACAAATTTTCAAATTACAAGTTGATCTTATTAGTTTTTCCTTTAAAGATCAGTATTGATCTATTTTAATCACAAATCTAAGAAGTATTTAGAGTGATAGAATTTCTTCTTGTCTAATTTTTTTTTAAATGCAAAATTTGAAAAAAAATGTTTGCATCTCAAATATAAAATTGACAAAAAAATATAGTCCAAATATAAAATAACAACATTACTTGAAATGCTTAAAAATGTTTTAAGCATGAAAAATTATTTCTTTTTATTGTACATATTAGTTGACATTGAAATATTTTACTTAATATGGCATTGCAATATTTTACTTATGAAGTACATTGTTTATATTAACAAGTTCCATGATAAGTTCCTTAATGATTAACAAATTTAGAAATTTAGAAATTATGGTTGATGTTTTGAAATGTATTTTTATATTTAAAATTTGAAATGCATTATATTGTAAATTTCATTATAAGTA